>QUSF01000044.1:583231-607720 GCA_003676055.1 Chloebia gouldiae | reverse complement strand
GAAAAGGAAAAGGAAAAGGAAAAGGAAAAGGAAAAGGAAAAGGAAAAAAAAGGAAAAGGAAAAGGAAAAGGAAAAGGGAGAGGAAGAGGGAGAAGAGGAAAAGGAAAAAAAGGAAGAATAAGAAGATGAAAAAGAAGAAAATAAGAAAAAAATATGAAAAATAAAAAAAAAGAAAGAGAAAAAGAAAAAGAAAAAGCAGGAAAAAAATGGTCGTCATTCTTTAAAGGAAACAAGAACAATTATGTAAAATTATTTACATTTTACTTTTTTTTATTAGACCGAGGAATGGAATAGCTGCTCTGATTCTTTGGTCAATATTGTTTTTCCTCTGAGTCTGCTGGAGACAAAACTACCTGCCACAGTTTGGGGCTTTTATTCCCCTGCAAGTAACATAAGTCAGAGAAGGCATGGATGGCCAGTGCAGGAGGGGTATTAGACCTGAATTTTCCTTCAGTTGTACTTATTTTTGGTAAGGTAGTGAAACAGACAAGCTAGGCTTCCAAAAAGAGAACTGATGTGAGAAGAAATTTAAGGAGCAGGACTTTTAACGATGTGGGCTTTGCTTGTGGCCATAATAAATGGAATGGAGTGAAGAGCTGGTACCAGTCCCAGCATCGCAACAAAACTGGTTCATAAGGTCATGCTTGCACAAGTGAAGATGTCTCAGACTATTCCTCTCCTGTGGTGGCTGAATTACAGCATTTTCCTTTAAAAGAGCTGTTTTGGAGGCCGGCTTGTTTCTGTGGTCTCCTGCCCCAGAGACAGCCCAACAGGGTGTGAGTGATGTTGCTGGGTATTACAAGAATGAGGGGAGTGAGGAGGGAGTTTCTAGGGAGCCTGACATATTTTTAGATAGACATTTTTGCTGCATAATTGGAGCAGTTATGACCGACACTTTCTCCCTACCACATTTCTCCTTCTGAGACCCCAGACACACATCAATGTGCACAAACAAATGTCCCTGATGTCACTGGGAGCTGCTCTTATGGCAGCTGTCCCTAAGAGCATTGTGAGTGGGATATTGTTTCTCCTGTTTACAGCATCTCTATTTTGGGTCCCTCCTTGTTTATGTGGAGTGCCCACATGTGTTTATGAACTGCATGTTGCAAAGATAAGGGAATGTGGGGTGCTGGCAAGTCCTGTTTTCCATTACTCTTTTGCTTTTGTTTCCTGCTTCTCTTTTATGTCACCTTTTCACCTTGTCTTTTTCTTTTTTTTTTTTCTTTGTGTATCTCCTTCCTTCTATAGCAATGAACAGAGTTTGCTCCTTGGCATATGCCAGTCAGGCCCCTTTCTCAACAAGAAATCTGTTTGGAAAGAAAACAAGAAAACATGGAGCAAGAAGTATTCTATATCTAAAAGCAGCTCCTATCAAGCTGCAAAAATGTGATGCTTTGTACTCTAATAATAATTTAATGTAGATCCTAACCTGATATTGGCTAAGCTGTGCATCCTGAGTGTAACTATTCCTTGAATACTAAAGCAGTAATTTCAGATGACTTACAAAAAGAAGCACATCCTACACACTGCTGCTAAAACAAGAGCAACATTTTTGTACATTGTAAGTGTGGGTGTTGTTGATCCCCAGCCTCCAAAATACCTCTTTGTAAATGAAAAATGTTATGACTATGCACTTGCAGCTTTGTTTCAGATCTGCACTGTAAAAAACCAGCTGGCTGGGACACCTGCCATTTGGCTACTATGATCTGCTGTGCTGGCACCAGTGGGGGACTTTGTGGAGAGCTGAAATGCTCACCAGACCATCAAGCTATCCTACCCCAGCCTGCAAGATGTCCATCATCACTCAAGTAAACAGCACCTATGTGTCTGAAAAAATGCAGGGGTACAAGAAGTGGTATTCATACTAACAATGAAGTACTCTCTGTCTGTGCAGGTACGGATGAAATGCTTGCACTTTGCTGAAAGCAAGTGTAGAAGGTATTATTCAGATGTCACCTGGGAATTCTCTAAAATCCATAAGCCATTCTGTTTGAGGTGTCCACTATACTCACCAAAGTCATTAGGAATCTCTTGACTCAAAAAGATTTTACATGAGATCTGTCCTAATGCTTCAGCTTATTTTGTGATTAAGTTGAGCAATGAAAATCAATTTTTTGTCTTTATACCATGATGCCTTTGCTTTTTTTGTTTTTTCTTGTATTAATAAAAGTATTTTGCACAAATGTAAATTCCATTTCCAAAAAACACATTGGTTTCAATTTTGCAGCAAAAATATTTGTGTAAATATGTAGATCTGTTTGAAAATTAACTAACTAACTATACTGATCAAAACAACTGAAACAATTTCGGTTGTAAAAAAAATTGATGATGGAGAAAAAGTAAATATGCTTTCAGAGTGGTGTTTGTTTAAAATTGATTTTTTTTTAAGTTGACCTCATAGACACAGGGTAGCTTAGATTACTATGAAAGAACACCTTTTCAGGAACACATCATGGTAGGTTTCAGAGTAAGAGTTTTCCACTGGAGAAATCTACTGCCGTAACTCCCTCTGGGATTTCTTTATTTTGCAACAATTGTTGATGTTTTTGTGTGCTTTTGTTTGTAGTAAAACCAGGTTTAGGTTGTTTTCTTAAATCAGCCTAGATAATTTATAAGCCTGTGCTAGATGCAACGTTATCTTGGATTTTGGTAAAATATATCAGGCTCAAAGGCAGAGCTTTCAGTGGGAAAATAGCTAGATTGGTAAATCCAAATGTGCTTGGACTTGCATAAATGGTGCAAGATACAGCTTCATTGTCAAACAGCTGAAGTCAATCTGCACAGCAATTAAATAGCACCAAGCTGTGTGGAGCTGATGGTGCCTTCTAAGCATTGAGATCTAACACAGGATCAGGCCTGACTCTGCTATGTCATGGAGACTAGTATTGGCTCTCTGTTTACACACTTCCACTGAAAACATCCTCAGATAATTGTCCTGGGAATAAAAGGTTTAATTCTGGCCTCTGGAAACACTCTGATGTGGCAGCAGGGAACAGAAGGTTACTTTGGTGACATTCTGGTTAAGGAAACAGTAATACATAACAATAATACATAACAGCATTAAGGTTAGCATAGCTGGAAGGAAGCCAAGAAAATAGCTTTAACTGATTCTATTTTTTTCTCTGTGATGCTGTCTACCACAGCAAATGGAAGTTCAAAGGAAGCATCAGAGACCTGTTTGCTGGAGTTGCCCCCACTGATGCCATTTGCCATGCACTTGGTTTCAGAAGGTAGCATTCAGCACTTGTAAGCAGGATACCTTCTGGGTCATGATCTTCATGGCTCTGATGCCCAAGCAAAGAACACAATTCAGAGTTCTGTTGTGTTCTTTCCCTTTTTAATTTCTTTCTTTCTTCCTTCCTTAGGAAAAGCAATTTCCATGGCACCCTAAGAGGCTGATCTCACGTTTATTGACAATGTAGGGATTTAAAAGCTGGGCTGATTTCATGCAATGGACAGAGCTGAGACCTGGCCAGGATTGACTTTGTCTGAGGTCCCACCAGGTCTGAGCTGGACCTCAGAAATGTGAGATCAGAGAGGACTAGGAAACCATGTTGCTACTATTCTCTGTAACATAATTATTGGAGAAGGGCTAGAAGTCCCTGCTAGCTTGGCTTATCTGGCTAAGCGCTGGAGAGCTACTGTTGGCTGCTTGAATTTTTCCTGGTTTTATCCCTAGGATATTGGCTGGTTCCTGACAGAGGAAGTATGAAGCAATGTTTCTCCTCTCTTCCCTGGCTCAGACATGGCTCACCGAGAGAAGTCCCTTTGGAAAAACCTCCATAATTAGAGTGCAGTTTCCAGCACTGTGCTCCCTCACTTCCTTTTGGCTGCCTTCTGCTTTGAATACAAGAACGTACAAGAAATTTTCCTTAGGCAGACCTGGAGAAATATTGGGACTCTTGTCATTTGCCAAAGAACTCCATTTGCAAGTCTACACACTGACCTGTTCAATTCCTGAGGATATTTTTCAAAACAAGAAAAAGAAGCTCCCAGTTGTTTCTTTTTTGAAGCCTCTAATCCAGACCTATAACACCTTGCAGTCAAAAGCCCTCCCGTTGTTGCTATTTTATTTGCCACTTTTTTTCTGACAGAGAGGTTATTTGTATAAATTAAATCTAGTGATTACATAAGCATGAATTCCATTGCTGTGGTCCCTTAAACATCTTTAATTAAAAAGAAGGAAACAACACGTCTGTCAGCCACTTCAGGCTGAGGCCTCCAGTCATCGTGCCCTGACTGATGAGGATAAGCAGGGGTTGTTTCCCAGCACTGACAGCATCTGAGACACCTCAGCGCTGCCAATAACCCAGCATTTTCGTCAGCCTGGTTAGGTGACGCTTCTGTCCTGAAGCTTTGTTCCAGAGGTAGCTTGAGTCACCCAAATGACAGGACATGGACACAGGCAGAAATACCTGAACTGCCTCCGACTGACTGTGCTTAGAGGCAGCAGCTGGAAAGTTATGTTTACATAAAGGTTTATTATACTGCCCCAGACTTCTATTACTGGTTCTGCTTTGTTTGTCCAAAACCTTTGAACTTCCTGCCAGTGTGTCTGAGATCTGTTACTTAAGTGAGAGCAGGACTTTAGCTGCATTGCATGAATTACCCACCACTGGCTGCAACCCCACAGCCAGCATGCTCTGTGTCTGCATTGTAATGAAACAAAAGACAACGTGCCTCCTCCACACAAAATAGAAATAATGCCTTGAGGAATTTAAAGTACTCAACAGAGTTTAAAATGATCATTTAGCATGAAAAAAAAATTATATACTGGTGTAATATTTGGGTTTTATTAAAGAAAAAAACTTCAATGCTTGTCCTTAGCCCTAGAAGCAACAAGTAGAGGTCATAAGACATTTTTTTTTAATATCGTAACTCTGTAGTTTTGTCAAAGATATTAGCAGTGCCTTAATATGTTTGACTGAAGCTTAATAACAGTTTTGAAATCACTAAAAATACATTTTTTTTATTTATTTGATTAGCAGATGTATCTAGAATCAATTTGCAATGAGGGCCAAAGATTAATGAAGCAAATTACCTCTACCTCCATTGTGCTAACAACCATGACTTTGGAGACCTATAGCAGAGGCCTTCTTTTGTTTTGAGTATTTGCTTTTCTTGACCCTTTTTTTAACTTCTTGGTGATTAGGTTTTCTCTTTTGCCTGTTTCCACATGCTTGTGACAGGAGAAGGGGTGGCTGTCTACATCTGTGACAGCCATCACAAGCCCCATCACCCACTGTCATTTCCAAGTACTATATCCAAACGCATCACTCATAGTGGTGCTAAGGTGATAAGGAAGGACATAAAGGTGGTGTCCTGTACACGTTCAACAATTTCTGACCTACTGTATTTTCAGCTTTTTCACAGAAATGTACTTCCTGCCAAAAAGTGTCCTCTTCAATCAAATTTTGGAGCCAGAGAAAATATCCATGCTTTTGTCTTTCAAATATACCTTTTTATATAACAATTTACTCCAGAAGTGTGAGAGATATCATAATTTCAGGATACATACCTTGGCACAAATATAAATTGCTTCAGTTTGATTTGGCCTAGCATAGGATTGAGGTAAGTGTTAGTAATTCCATAAGTTAGGTTTTTTTCGGTTTTTTTTTTGAGTGAAGTTCAAGTTCCTCTGAAGGAGGCACATTACTCTTTTTTAAGGCATGAGCAGCCTTGATCACACTGAAAATCAGAAATTTTAGCTAAACAATTAATGTTATCCAGTAGGGTTTTTCTTGTTAATTTTTTTAAAATATTTACTTCAGAATAATTATTCTTGTTTGAGGATATCACAGCCCAGGTCCTCTGGAAACTTTGACAGCTGAATTACTGCCTTATCTGTGTGTTTTCTACAGCTCCAATGTCAAGATTTCTAGACTGAGATTAAATATTAATAGAGGTATAAATCACAATACTTTCTCTTCCTGAATAGATATTCCTTAAGTAGATATTCTTCAAGTAATGATTACTTGTTTTAATTACACTAAATACTTTCTGGATTTCAAAGTCATACTCTCCAGAGCGGCACAAAACATGACAGCATGTCAAAGAAACAAGAATAGGGCAACATTATTCAAGGTAATGGAATAATTTACCATATTGAAAAAGACAGTCCTTCTTGAAGGTACTCTTAGATGTGTATTTTACTGCACACAGCTTTATTATTTCTCCCCTAGTGGTATTTCTAGTTTGGAGAGCCTTAAACTTGAAGTGGCTCTAGAAGGAATATAACTAAAACCACACTGCCTATTCACCCAGGAAATTAGAAATCTTTGCATCAGCTCTGAGTCACCTATTTAGAAGCTTGTATTTACAGCTTCATAGGTTTCTTCTTTTGCCATTGGGATATTATGACTTAGCCTGCTGTCTCAGTGGTCTGGAGACAATACTTGGGTTCATATTTTTCTCACTTACGGAAGTATTAATGAAGACATTCACCCTGATTCTGACAGCCTGACCTCAGTTTCTTTCAACTGCTTTTGCTTGGATGCTAACATTGCAGAGTTTCACAAAAATTTGTTTTGGTCCAGACTTTTTTATTAAAAAGATAATAATGATAATGAGCTGTGACAAGAAAGTGATCTAACTTTCAAAAACACTGAATTGGAGATTTATTGCCATTCACTTACAGTCACTGAAGATTTACCTTGAGTGTTGGAGTGTGGTAATTGTCCTCAGTATTACTATGCTGCTTTTCTGAAGTCATAAAGATAAAGCAAAGAAAACCCATCAGCGTTCTCTGGGCAGCTACCCATCCTCTGACTCCTAACAAATAGAGATAATATCAATTTACTGAGATAAGAGAAAAAAAGTCCTAAAAAAATTGATGGTGACCATGATAGAGTATTTACCTTGGTCCTTCATAATGTAAATAGTATTAAGATCAAACACAAGAAAACTACAGGATAGACTGTGGGAGGGGCGTTGGAAGAGGGACCTCCCGCCCTTCCCTGGGAAACAACAGATGTTTAGTTTCCCACCTCCCCTGCTTGTCAATCTTTTGTCATCCCTTCCCCTTGGTTCTGTCAATCAGTTTGTGTTCAAACCCCTTGTTCTAGAATGTTCTATGTACTTTGTATCCCCATTGGTTCTCCCCAGAAACCACTCCCTCTCCCCATCCTTATTGGTTCATGTTATGTCACCCCACCTTTACTCCTCCCCTCAGCCTGTGTCTGGTTGGACCCTCAGACCCTAGCCACTCCTATCCCTCGTCCCTTATATATCTCACCCTGCCACTCAGTCAGGGCTCTCGGAGCCTGCTCTCCTTCTGTGCAGCTGTGTCCCTTCACCCCTCGCTGTATCTACCCTATCTGGAGCCCACGAGGAATAAAGCACTCCATGAGACATCCTGCTCTGGTGGAAGCCTCATCTTTCATTAGCTATCTGGCATCCAGTCGACCTCTCCTGCCTCCAAACCCTTCGTGGTGTCTCCGGCGGGACACTGGTCCCCGGGAAGACCGCCACATCAAACACAAGAAAACTACAGGAAAGACTACTATAAAGATCAGATTGTTAAGGCATTTGTTTTTAACGAAAAGTGTTAATGTGGTTTCAGTGCTGAACTTCATTGAAAAAATACATTTTTAATGTCATTGCATAGAAGCAATGAAGTACAAGATATGCCAGAATTGTCACATGTGTGCAGGCAACAAACATGCCTGTGTGGTGGTGTTGAGGTTGTTTGCTCCCAAATTCTCCTGCCTGGATCTAAAAAACGAGCAGCACAACTTTTCAGCACCTTTACTCAGTCCTGCTGGCTGGGGAGGAGTGTGCTAAATGACCTTTGCACTACTCTGGTCACAGAGGGTAATTTGCTCCAAGAGCTGCTAGACTTAGCCAGACATCTCAGGTGAGCTGCCCTGTGCTAGGACAGACCTGATCCTAGCCCACAGCACCTTCTGAAACCCTTTGTTTCAAAGCTGCAGAAGAGGGATTTCAGGTATAATATGATTTCTGCTTAAAGGCCCACACCAAAACAGGATATAAATGTGGGAAGAAGAAGCATGACTATAAAAAGCAGAAGAGACCAGTACTCTTTCAGATCATCAACAAGTGAGTTAACTGTTCAGCATATGGAAAAGGACTTGCCTGAAATGAAAACAAGGGACAGGAACAGATCACTAGGTAAGGAAGTGGACTAGAAGAACAGAAAAATGAAAATCACCAGTCTGCTGATGTGGAAAGGATAACACTGCTGTTCATGGACAGGCAGCTCATCTGATGGGCAATATAATCTGTCATCTTTGAAACTGTCAACATGATGAGAAATGGGTGATGGATGTGCTGAGAATCTTTTAAAAGAAAATTTCAGGTTTTTCAGCTGTGCTAGTTGATGCCGACAACAGGAACTCCATAACACAGGGATCATTAAAAGTAGGGCAGGAGAGGATTTCCACCCAACACAGTCGATTACAATGAAGCCATGTGAGAAGGTGAAATAACAATGAGGGTGAATAGAGCTTCTCGTTAGAGGAAGGACAGGAGGACAAGGATTTGTGGTAAAGAAACCAAAGCAAGACAAAAGAGTGCTGCTGGATTGGAAGTTGGTTTGTAGCAGAAGGGAAGAGTGTGGAGAGCAAGAGAAAAGAGTTAGAGGCTATAATTTTTAAAAGACATGTGGGTTTGGGAATATTAAAGAGGAAATGACAACTGGTACAGCTCAAAGATACTTCTCTGAATGGTAGTGGAGTTTTTTGTGCTCAGCCACATGACACAGGCTGTTAAATATTTGCATTAAAAAATTCAACTCAAAAAGTGGGATCATGTACAAGAACAAGCTACATATACTAGAGTAACAAATGGTGGAAATTAATTATTTCTTGACATGCAAGACCTGGAAAAACAATACATGACAAAGAAGAGAGGCTTGTGATCAGCAAGGAATATGTTAAAAGAAGAAAAAGCTCAGATACTAGCTGACCATGGAATAGCAGTGATATCAAAACAATGCACTCATAACAAAAGGCAAGATATTAGGATTTACCCATATTATTTTTTTTTTAATTGTGAAAGATTTTGGTAATAATTTGTATATTTGTGCTCCTGGAAGCCATGTCCAATAAAGTTTCAAAAAGAGCAAACTATGAGGCTGACTGTAAAGACACTTGAAAAAGAAAGACTTCACTACTCTACGAAAATAAAGGCTGAATGAATATGGCTGAATGGACTACATTTGCTGTCCATACCTTTCTGATGAAGGGTACATTAGGAAAGAAAACAGCTACTTATATTACAGGACAATACTGACACAAGAGAAAAGTATTTAAATTTGTGATTTAGACATTTTGGCTGAAAACTGAAATCTGAAAACTAAAAACTGAAATTTAAAAAAGTGATGGTATATTTTAAAAAAAGTCTTTCCTGTATCAGTGGGCCAGAACTTTTTAATTTTGCTAAAATAAAATAACACCCTTCATGGTGTGCTCTTAGGTGCTTTAGATCAACAGATGTTGCAATTTTACTATGTCTCTGTGGAATTTCCCTTTGGCCTTATCTTGTATTCAAATGTCCATTCAAGACTAACTGTGAGTTCCAGCCTATGATCATAGTTTTCAAGTGTTCTGTTCTGTGGGGCACATTCCTTAGTTTTTATACTTTTACAATTTCAGCCAGAAAATTAGCCCAGCTTCAGCAGCTAGGGTTTGTTAATTTGCATCTTCTGTCTTTTGGCCATCTAGGCTGCTAGTTCTATTTGCCTAGTTCCTATGCCTAAAGACAAAAATACTGAGAAATCCCAAATTTTCATAATTCTGTTCTCTGCAGCTGGCCTCTGAGACTGTTCTGCATCAGCTCTGCCTCTTGTTCAGGCTTGGCAGCCACTGCCGATCTGCAGTGATCAAAGGCAGGAAGCATCCAGCATACCCTTATCCGCAGACCTCATTGCAACATAGTCCCTGAGCAGGACCTGAAATATGGTTCTTTGGGCTGTGATCCATTGCACATCCCCACAGAGCTCACTGACTTCACTGTCTCTCTGCCCAAGCATGACATATGGCTTTCATTCCACAGTGAGGGCACTTTGTATAGGAAAAACTGCATGCCATTTGGAATTCTCCAGCGGTCGAAAAAAAGCAAGAATTTGACCTAGGCAGCCTTTTGTGTCTTTGTAACAGATAAAGCTGTTCTGAAACATGTTTGGTTTGGATTTGTTTTTTTGTTTTGTTTTGTTTTTCAAACAAACTCAAGTTTTCCTTTTACTTGGCTTGGGTTTTTCTGCAATATAAATTCAGATTCTGTCCTTCTTCCAAGATTGTGTGATGACACGGGAACTGCTGAATGATGATGTCATGATAGACTAAAGAGAATACAATTGAGCAATTTGACAGGAAACCTGACTTTTTGTTGGACTATGCACAATCCTTTGTTTTTGACTGTTTAACCACTCTAATACAATACGTGATATTTTTGCCATTTCCACTAAGGCATAACGGGTCACAGTAGAATTCCTAAAAACTCCTTAGTTTCTCCCAGGGTAAAAAAGAACAGGAAAATTGAGTGTCCAGACAGTTTGTTGATTCACTTTAGTATGTAGCAGTGATCTAACTGGACAGAAGTCCATTTAGGTAAAAATATTAAATTAATATCAGTTAGGAAAACATTTACCAATCCTAGTAAAGAAAAGCATCAAATAGGATGTTTTTCAGTGTTCATAAAATGGCAAAAAAAAAAGGGACACTTTCAAGTCTGCTTTGAAGAAGCAGATCCTGCCTCCCAAACTGTGTTTTTACATAACAAAAGAAACAGCATCTAGTATTCTGGAAGATAGTACGGGTGGTTGCATATATTTGCAATGTGAAGTCACCCAGCATTCAAAAGAGGTCCATAGGTGTTAAAAATCATTAAGCTGAATTAAAAAAATATATCAATCTTTAATTTTTCAAAGGTTGGTGTAGTCCAAATATTTTAGTTTTTAAAAACTTTGAAGCCTCTGCATAATTTTCATGTTATTGATTTATGAAATATTTACCTGGAAGGGCTGGATGGCACATGCAACTCATAACCTTTCTGAAACATTAACTTTTAAAATACTCCACATGCTTAACCTTTCAACTTGAACGTTGCTCAGAACTGAAAGGCAGAAGAAAGCAAGATCAAGCTCTTGTACAGCCACCACTGTATATATTTCACAAAACAAGGGATGAAGGAAACTGTGATCAGATAGTCAGAGACTCTCAGATTGGTCATGCAGAAAAGGAGCTGGCACCTCATGCCACTATATCTCACTCCTACTTTGGAGGAAACAGGGCAAGGCATTTCTCTGCTGGTTGGTGCTGAGGATGGTTGCTGCAGCAGCTGCAGAGATACAGACAGGCCAGAATGAACCCATGAGGCTGCAAAGTGCACAGGGGCATTGCAGCCCTTGCTGGTGTCACTCTGGACCTGGGGGTCATTCCCATCTCTGACCTATGCTGGGAAAAGAGGACTTGTCCATATGTCCAGGGAAGAGTTCCCACAGGTGACAGTAGAGCAGAGACACTTCCCACAGGTGAGAGAGAAGAGACACCACTAGGTAAAACTCAGCTAGGCAGACCTAATGCAGATTGTCCTTATCAAAAAAATGCAGGCTGGGCTGTGTGAAGGACCATATGGAAACACAGCCCGCCTAACCCTGAAATCTGATCAACTGGAACTGAACTATAATACACTATTCAGTTAACCTCTTTACAAATAATTCAGTTGATTTAATAACATAAGCTTGTTTTTCTTTATTGAACCACATTGTTTTGGTACAAAATAAGATTCAAATTATTAATTTCCTCCCATTAAATGGTATCAACATTATCCGCTTCCCAGGATTAAGTTTTTCTTAGGTCTATTAACTCAAATTCTTAGCTTAATTGTCTTTGCTGGTCTTGTCCTTGCTGATAATTTGGCCCACTGTATTCATTTGATATGGCCAGGAAAAAAAGAAAAAAGTTTCTTTCTTTGTTTTTTCCACTGCTACCTAAGTAAGACTAAACCTAGTAGATGAAAATGAGCTTGGTATCAGAGAAGAAAAGCAAAGTATCTGAGAATGTACCTCAAATCAAAAGCAGTAATATGTGGTGAAAGGCTTGGCTATTGCCTGCATGCATGTGCTGCAATATTCTTGAGCATGCTGCCCTTTCCCAAGGACACAAAAAACGCAGCAATGGAGAAGCTGCGTGTGTAGCCCGTTCATTTTTGCATCTATCATCTAACACACTCGGGATAATGCCAAATATAACAGCAACCAGTTCTGTATAAAGAACTGCAAGAACTTACAGAATATTTCTGGTGACTCTTTGACTGAATTTATGGAAAATACACCTTCCAGTCAATAACATAGGCTAGCTAATATTTATATTTCATGTTTAGAAATTATTGGCAATAAATATGAGCTAAAGAGCACTACATGGGCATCTGCAGAGTCGCTCTGGAATCTGCAGGTCCCAGTTTCCCTGGTCACCCTCTGTGTATTTACATGCCATTGTAATGCAACTGAAAAATGAGCTACTGTGCACTGTCAGAGAGCTGAGGCAGAAAGTTTAACAGTCAATACAACCGAGTTCTTAGGTCTGTGAGTAAGTAAATCAGAAGTTGTCCAAAGGTTTAATGCTGGAGTTGGATGAACTGAAGAACCAGTAGAATCAGCAAAACATGTGGCACAAAAATCAGGCATATTCATTATATCTGATATAGGATGCACAGACTGACTTCTTTGACTGGATTATTATTATGCTGGGGAGGGACAAGGAGATGTTCTTGCTCAGGAGATCAATTCTGGGCAGTTTCTGTGTCCAGCACAGTGGGGAGGACACTAGTGATGAGTGCAAGTCTGTATTGGGCTGTTAAGTTTGAAGTGAGCTGAAGGTTTTAATATCTGATAGCAAAAAATAAATCACAATTTAATGGTCCTCTTGATGTTAAAAATTTATACTCTTCACACTCTTGGTGCTCAGCTGTTAGTAGTTGCGTAAGTTTTAGGGAAAAAAAAAAAAAAACCCAACACCAAAACAAAAACCCCACCATATTTTAAAAACAAATCTTTCATCTCTCTATTGGAAAGACAATAGCCAACTATCCACACAAATTCCATGCTCAGTTATATTCTGACTAAAGCATAGTGATGTAAATCTTACAGTGAGAAACTTAGAATAAAGATATGATCTGCAACTTTTCTACTGTTTTATCTCCTGGTATTTCCAGGAGATGCTATGCTACAGGTCAAACACATAAAAATATATTCTTCTCATTTAGAAAACTCTAAGATGCAGATTGAGCTTTCCCCTTTCTATTTCCATGTTTTACTCGAAATCTCTGTTTATTGAAGTTAATTTAAATGATCCATCAGAAGAATCATTGCATTTTAAATGCTAGCAGGAGGTACACTATGAAAGGCATCAGTTTGCTTGAGGTCCCTTCTGTACATACTCTGCAAAAACAATGTGCATACAATTTCACAAAAACAGCTGAAGTGCAAATGATTGAGTAATGAAGACACTCAAAAACAAATAATCATTTGGTTGTCATAAGCTAGTCTACAGGCTGCCCTGGACCTTTGTCCCACAAGGAGACCTGCTGTAGGATGATCAACAGGAGCCCAGATAGCGTAATGAAGCAATCCACCGAAAGATGGGAGGACACTCAGGCAGCTGCAGTTCAGGTAGGTTTACTGAAGGGGAAGGCAGAAGCAGGAAAGCAGGAGCCAACCTCACCTGAGGGGAGGAAGCTCTGAGAGCCCCCTCCCAAGCAGGGGTCAGGGTATATAACAGGGGAAGGAAAGGAGGAGTCAGGGTATGTGGGGACCAATAGGGAAAGAGCTTAGGGGAGGAGCAGGGATGGGGTGACATAAACCAAACCAATGAGAATGAGGGAAGGGAGTGGTTAACTGCAAGGGACCAACAGGGAAACAAAGAACTTTGCAGAACCAGGGGATGATACAAACAGGGACTGACATGAACTGGGGAGGGTACAACCTGTGATGGACACCTTCATTAGCATGAGGAAGGCGGGAATCCTATATATTTGTGGTTCCCCAAGTCATCTCTGGATAGCTTTCCCTGGGGCCTCCTCCCACACTAGTCCTTTCCACAACCAAGAAAACTCATATGTCATAAATGACAAGGGATACGTACTTTATTATTTGTACTCCTTTCATCATGAATTTGGGAGAACATAGACTCAAAATCTACTAGACTTACTCTGCTTGAACTTTAGAGTCAACAGTCTGGATGTACTGTGATACTGAATCTCCCCCCGATGTTTCCACACCACTGGTTATGGTAGTCTGGTGCACTCCAAGTTGATCAGTTACTGCCTGCCTCTAGATACCATGGCCACATGTTCACTAAATACCAACTTCCTTGGGCAAGGCCTTGCTTTATGAGCTGTGTGGGAAGCTCTATCAGGTTCCTGAATTGCTTGAGGCATCATGGGTGGCAGTTTTTTCCTCCAAGAAGGCTCAATCCCAAGAAGGAACTACCTAGTTTGTAACAGACAGAATTGAAAACCATGGTAGAATCAGGCCAGCATGCAAGTAAGCACAGAAAAGATCTTAGAAGATAAGACACCCTGAATTACCTTCCTAATATTATTGCTCCAATCTGTTCATATCACAAACAAGGGCCTGCAATGAGCACAGGCATTAAATACATATTGGCTTTGTATGCAAGTGTTGTTAAGTTATGTATTCTCCATAAAGAGCTACATGTGAAATGTGAAAAGTTTATTAATATCCACTGGCCACAATGAAAAACTGATGGATTATAGAGGTGGATAATTTATTAGCTGTTTAGTTAAGCACAAGAGTGGTTAAGAATCCCAGCATACGTCAAACCCGTCTCCGACGTAAGAAAAGGTTTAAGTTTTCACTTGAGAAGAAAATGGGTTGGAAGAACAAAGGATGTAAGTTTAAATGAATCCTTGATTAACCCAAGAAGACTGACTAAACAGATTACTAGCAGCAACCAGCTTCAAGGAAAGCCCCAGAAAATAAAATACATGCATGGTTTACTTTTATTTCTAGTAATCATTGTTACTTCTGTGACCATGTTGGCTGTGTTTGGGTTTTATAAATAAAATGCTTTTACTTGCTTTTATCCTAACCTGACCAGGTTAAAGCATTTGGCAAACATCAAAGCACACCATCCAGACAACACATATCTGGTGCTGGCTCACTCGTGCAGAGTGAAGAGTTCCAATCCATTTCTCCAAGAAGCTAAAATGGAAGCACAAATTATTTCCATTAAGATGTAGAATGGGCTTTGCAATTCAGATAAACAGATAAATTCTGGTGCTGGTGGTGTGTACAAAGACTGGAATATGAGAACTGGAAGGTCTCTAATCACAGGCTTTAATTGTCTGTGATTTATGGGCTCACAATTAAAATGTTAATTTATTCAAGAATATTCATCAGCTTTAGAACAACCTCTATGAATTTCATAACATTTAATGTAAGTGAAATTCCCATTCAGAAATCTCAAACTTTCAGTCATTCAGATAAAAGGAGTAAACAGTACCAGCTTGCATCCAGTAAAAAATGACCCAGATCAAGCAATGAAAAATAAACAGTCAAGCAGAGCAAGTCACAAACTATTTCATAACCATAGAGGTGCAACTGTTACAACAAGAACTATTTAAAGTCTCTAGCTGTGTCAGCTAAGTGAGTCAATAATTGTTTAACAAGAGTGCAACTTGTTACTAACAATGAATGATAATCACACTCTAGTGATTCAGATTGTTGATTGTATAATCAACCCAGCTCTCTGGTAGCCAAAGTGTAAATTATATTAGATACTTGAACCTACATTTTCAGTGTTTCCTGCTTTGGCTAAGTCAGAAATATATGAAAAAATCTTTCTGCCACTGTTTTGGCTCTTTTGCTAGTAAATGAAGACCTAAAAAGATGTGCAGGTTAAAAAGTAACTACAGGAAAGAATAAATTTTGGTTGAACTCAATGAATGGTGAGTGGCATAACATTAATAATTTAATCAAAATTATTATGGTTATCTCAATACGCTTTATTTTTGTATTTCCAGTGTAAAGCTTTTGCATCATTCAGAGAACATCTAGAGGGGCATGTGATCTTGACTTGTCCAGACACTTTTATATTCCTTCTCTGGCATACATGCCCAGTTTTCCCATCCATACTCTATAGTTTTTATCATTGAACCTACTTTAGGATAGACAGTGAGTAGCCTATTGCCATAATGATATGTGGTGGAGGACATGTAGCAATTCAATAAAAAACTCTGAGTATCTTTCAGTTTTCAAGGGTGAATGACTCATGTTTTAGGTAAAGAGTGAAACTGAAGTTTCAGTGTGGTTTCATTTTTGTATTGTCTGTATTAATGCATCTGCACTGAATTTTGTATTGTCTGTATTAACACATCTGTACTAAAACCAACATTTGTTTTATCTCATGTAGGTTTAAACTACCTGAATATTCTCCATCGAAGTCCTCCAAGGGAAGCAAATAAGGATAGAAATTAAGCTGTAAAACTTAACCTACTTTATAAAATCAAATTAAGAATGTTAGAGGTTGCTTAGAACTTTTTGAGAAAACAACTCTGCAAATATATTGGTTCCACATACAAATAGAAATCTGTAAGCCTTAAAGAACCTGATCCTACATGCAGACCATATTAGTGAGCCCACATCTAGTAAACAGGTAGACACGACATTCCCATCACCTCACTTTTGCAGCCTGCACAGAGCACTGCCTGGTTTTGGTCCCCAGTGCACAAGAAACAAAGACAAACTCTGGTGGGCCAAGTGAGCTCCACTGCAGAGGACATGCCAGGCCAGCAGAGACCAGGATAGCTGAGCTCACTTCTCCCACGGAGGAGCCTCACTGTTATCTTCAGACCAAAAGGTGGTTAAAATGATGAGTGACACTGATTCTTCTCTCAGATGCAGGCAAAGGGCAATAACTGCACCTTGCAGCAATGAAAACCAAAACTGCTTTAACAGAGATGCCTGGGCATGAGCAGGTTGTCTAGGACACTCTGCAATCTCCATCCTTGACAATATTCATTTGGACAAGGCACTGAAACAGCCTTAGCTCACTTTGAAGATGGCTTTGCTTTGAGTGGACAGACTGATTAGAGACATCTGGAAGCTGGAGTTGCTCCATAACCACATGATTTCATTGGAAATTAGGATTGTAAAACACAGTATTATTTCAGGGCCTCAACAGATCTAAAGAAAAAAAGGCAAGAACTTGAAATCGGGACGTTTTCTTACTGATCTTTCCTTTCAGTCATGAGAGATGCCCCATCAAAGCATTCTAAACTCATTAACACAATTTCATCTTCCCTTAAAAAAAAAAAAAAAAACAAGTAAGGAAATAAAAGATTGTTTATTATTTGTCTTCTGTGATTTTATGATGGTTGAGGCTTTTTCTTTTTTTTTTTTTCTGTATCACATAGCATGGTCAAGTTCTTCAAGTTCATATTTACAATCTTTGTAATCCTGTTTTCCAGGAAAATGCCAAATATTGCAAAACAACATAACAAAAAAAACCAACACTGAATGAAGATTTTTTGCAGGTTCCTATCTTCAACTGAACTTACAGTTCTTAGTTCATGAGCATAGTAGAACAGTAGAGCATGGGTAGAAATCATTAAAGATTGAAGTAGCTTCAGGTGTAATATTCTCTTAGCATCTACATATGAACATTGTGTTACTGATTCCTATGAGGGATTTCTGAAAATCCCCTTTAAATTAATTTCTTTTTCCTTCATATGTACTTCCCTTAAAAATGTTGTCTTTCTGCGCTGGCTATGGAAAACTGCTGCTGACATTGCAGTCAGGTTCCATTTGAGCAGATGACTGTGCATAAACATTTAAATGTATGTGAGAAGAGAACAGGAAATACCTTTCCAGAGGCTTATATGTGCTTTATGTAATTTAATTTAAAAGCAATGTCAGATGGCTACTTTTTCATACTTTACCTGGTAAGAAACAAACTTCTTATACTTAGGTATTCTAGATCAAATAATCTTTAAAAACAAATGCATCTCTCTGCTATATTAAAGTGAAAGTAAATAAATACAAATACTTGCTGTTAAACTAGGAATGTAATTAGAAACACTTGCTAAAAGTGAATCAGTCTGTTCTGAAATTTGGACATAAAAATAGTTGTCTGTCTCCAAAGATTTAATCTCCAAGGGGGGCAGAGCAAGTGACAAATCTGAACACGAAGGGGCTACTTCTAAAGGATAGAGGGAACACGGGGAGGACACAACCTTTGAGCAATAGGGGGGCATTAGGGGAGGGGTGCAGGGTAAGGGCTCTCCAGTAGAAACCAATACGGGGAGGGAGCAAACCTTAAATCCGGTTCTGCTTCGAGGAAGGGATGAAAGACAGGGAACACTCCAGAACCAAAGGAGTGTGCCATCTTTGCCAGACAGGGGTAAGACAAGGAACAAGGGAGGTATACAGGGAGACAGCCAGGTGGGCTGACATACGTTTTGGCGGGGAAAACTGTGGAAACAACTCAGGACTGAACCATTAGGGAAACCAAATGGGGTACAGAGAATGAACCAAACTTCTAACAGGGAATATTAAAACATACTACAGAAGAACAAAGTGTAAAATAGCAGACTACCACAGGAAAGTTTGCTTTCTGGATCCTGAATATGAAAGATTAGACCATTATCTTCAGAATCTCCCTCCCTCTTTAGGGAGGGAGATTCTGAAATTGTTCCATACATAATTTATTCAAAGTCATAAATATTTGGCCAACTTGGGGGATGGGCATATGTATAAAATTTACTCAAATTTGTACTTCACAGTAAATGCTTCACAAAGTCATGTGGCTGTAATTACTGCTCAATAGTTTCAGATTAGATGTGGAAAGATTAAAGGAAATATTTTGATGAATCTTAATTTTTTAAAAAATATTAATACAAATTTTTGAAGAGTATTATTTCCCAGTCCCATACGTCCCTCCAATTTATGCCTCTTTTTTACATCATATTTACTGTTAATAAAATGAATAATTCATCTCCATTCCTAGTTTTCAGGGCGTTTAAAACATTAAAAGCAAGCCATGTGAGGTGGAGAGGTTACATGAACTGAAACCTGTGGTGATGCCTTAACACAATTAACTGCAAGACCAGAAACCAGCAGCAGTCACACACCACTAACTGGGCTACAGTGTCAGTCAACAAATGAAACAAATGCATGACCTACTAAAGAGGCATTGCAAAACTACTTTCTTTTCTAATTTTAGCTATCTGATATACTAGTATTCAATAGAAGGCATGTGACACCAGACAAATTCATTATTCAATTATTTGCTCAGAACTTCCCCATAACTACTCAGTGTACTTGTACATCATCAGTGCCTAGTTTCCTTCTTTCTGTGTCCTTTATTTCAGGGGGTCAGGAACTTTATCCTGAAAAGTACAGACCATGAAAAGCAGTGTATTTCATCCCATTCAGCTCAAGCTCTGTCTCATTTTGGAATTTTATTACTCTGTCCAGACTTAGTCTGCAATATTTACTTGAAGAGTCTTGGTACTTCCAGCTGAATTTGCCTGAATTTAGGGCATTGTTCATAAGAAGTTCACTCATATTTCCACTGTATATCATGGCTGCCAAATATAACAGATGTTGTCTCTTGTACTTCTGCACTGTCATACAGGTGATAAATGTAATATAAGATATCTGAAAATAATATTTGTCAGAAAAATACAGGTAGACATGAAATATCCAAAGAGTACTTGGAACACATGTGAGCATTTTGCCATAGATGGACAAAAACCATTATCCTAGTTTCTATTCTAACAGAGAAGTAGAAAAAAAAAACAAAAACAGAGCAAGACTGAGTGAAAAATAATCAAATAGTAATTTTTGGAGAAGAAAAAGAAACAGGAGTAGAAAAGGGGAAAAAATAAATTATTGACTTCCAAGAACTAAGTTTAAAAAGACCAGGCACAAGACCTGAGAAACAATTGCAAGTGCATAAAGAAGTTACAAAAAGCTGTTAATCTTCTGAAGTGAGAACAGCATCAAATTCCCCATTACACAGGCAGGATGCAAGAGCAGAGGGGCCTTTCACCAAGGTCAAACACAAAAACACAAAGAGAGATTGCTGAGGACATGTGTAAATAAGTATTTATGCTGGAAACCAGAAAGGGCAAGTCACTAATTGAGATACAGCTAATGAGAGACCTGACGAAATTTGTTCTGGAAGCTGAAAGACCAATATGAGCAGTGGCCACATATTCAGCAGGAGGGGAGTGTATTGCCAAATGAGATGGAGAAAGCCAAAACCTTTATTGTCTTCTTTATATCAGTATTCACTAAGAAGATTCAGTAGAACCATCTGTCTAATACCAAAGACAAAAGGGTGCTATTCCAAACTAGAAACATTAGGAGCAAATTAAAGAGCACATTCTTCTAGAGATTTATTTATTTAAACCACATAAATCTGGCAAACTGTGATTAAAAAAAGAAAAGGAAAAAAAGAAAAACCAAAGCAAGCAAACAACAAAAACACCCACAAACAAACAAATCCAAACAGAAAGACAATAACAACATAAAAATCCAAAAACCTGACCACAACAACCTCAGGTGACCAGAACAACTACTCAGGTGAGTAGGTAATGCTGAAAATTCAAAATTCTTGAACTAAAACAATGAAATGGGCATAAATGGGCTTTTTCATAAAAATTTGAATAAAGACATTGCAGACCACCTGCATTAATGTCAGTTACTGGATTGATATATATATATGTAGATATATACATAGATATAGATATAGATATATATTCCTAAAGAAGATAACAGCGAGATGAGCAACAGACAGCTGTTGAAGGTCTTGTCCTGTTGAGTTCGTACTGGTAGCTGGGCAGGAGAACAGACAGGAGGTTTGTTGCACAAACTGACAGTTGTCATGTTGAAGCAGACAAGGAGAAATCAAAACACCTCAGATGAACTAGAAAACTGCAGAGTACCATATGAAGAAAAGTGTCAACTGCATGGTTGCAAGAACAACAAGCTGAAGAAAAGGATCCCAACAACATTATGAAGCACAGGCAGAGCAAGAGTCCCCATCATGGTACTGCAAAGAAAATTCAAATTTCCAGTTGGAGGAATATACCCCACCAGAGAAGAAGAAATCCTTCTGCTCTACTTAGCACTGGCAGGGCCCCAGCACTCTGTTCTGTTTTGGAAGTTTCACTAGTTTGGTGCAAATGAGAGGAGTGCATAGGGGAGCAGTCAGGTACCAAAACACATGAAGAGTGAGAACATGCTAAAGGAAATGTGGTGGCTTGGGCTACTGAGAGAAGCCTGAGATCTGGCACACACATCACTTCAGGCCAGAAAAGTGTACTGGGAATATTTCTCTTTGGCTCTTCCTTTTCTGAGTCTTTTCTGGAGGACTCTTGGCTTGTGGAAACCCAGAGCAGACAGAGAAATAGTCCCAGTTCCCTGTCCTCCTTCTCTTCAGAAAACAGGATAAGTAGATATGCCACTTTCAGTGCCAGATAAAACACAAAGAAACACTTCTAAACCAGTTTACAGAGTCTGCATGTACTGATCATCACCATCACTTGAGGAGGATAATAGACAACATCTGTACTTATTTGCACAGCTACAGAGGCAGAGTTTGGATTCTGAAGTCTATTCTTTTCTTACCTTCTATGGCTATTGCCATGAGTAACCTGATAAGTGTGAAAAAAGGGGCTGTGTGATATTAGTACCTCTCTTGCCTACTACCATCATTCTGTCCTTTTGTCTGTTGAAAACAACTGGGTTTGGAGTAATGCCTGATGAGCGTTATTTTCCTAGAATATTCACTATAAAGTCAAAGTCAGAAAAGTTGCAGGAGTAATTCTATTCAGAAGACAAATGAATAGCTCACAGAGAAATCTGGCAGTAGAGAACATCCTGTCTCAGGGAAGGAGCCACTTCCAGACTTCTGACTCTAGCATGAGTCAGACCTCAGCTGTGTCAGAGAGCCACTGTGGCCAGTTGACAATGTCTTTTTTCTAGGAAATCAGCTAAAATCCACCTGCTGACATGCACTGAATAAGCAAATGACACCATGCAGTGGTGCTGCATCCTGCTGCAGGTGAAGAGATGGACGCAAGGATCCAGGTGGTCTCAGAGCCAAACTATGAAATATAGGTTTCATCTTCTGTCATCTTGCCATGAACCACATCAAACTGACTTCCAGGTGCAAGTGGCCCTTTCTGCTGCCAGTCTCAGGACAGGACCCCCCAGATCACATCTCTACAAAAAGCTTAAGGAAAAAAAAAATCATTCCCTTGCATAATTTTAAGATTTAAATAACCTTTTGGGTTTTGCTACTATATTAATTACAATTACAATTTTAATACTGTATTTCCTGACATTTGGGAGGTACAGCATCTCATGCCTGCTTTTAAAATTTTTTTCATCACTTACACAGTCTAGAACAACATTTCATCAACTTTCTTATCAGCTTATCTGCCTCCAGTGAAATTTTTTTGTGAAAACTGTAGCCAACATGATTCAACCATTTCCGAGCAAAAGACAAAGAAAAAAATACATTGTTAAAAGTCCTGACTGTGAGGTTTTTGTATCATAGCTTTTCTTGTGTAAGATACAGATTTTAATTGAGGCAACCACTGACTGATGGCAGCAAAATTCAGAAGTAACTTGGTTGCATTTTCCCATTACTCCAAATTGTGTTGCTTTCACAGAAGGCATTGCTGAGTAATTTCCCTGAGTATCTCACTTTATCTTGAGATTTTCTGGGCTGGATGTCACATCAGGATACCATTATGCAGTATTCCATTTATAAAAGCGTGTTGGATTATTTTGTGACTTTCTGCCATGCTGTCCAAAAAAGTAAAACAGAAAAATAAAGTCGACTTTTCTGAATAAGATAACTGAAAATAACTGTTTTCCACAAAAACTTCATTTACTCAATTGCACCTTTGTGAAAAAATTGAGGAATTTTTGGTAGACAGTCTTTTAATATTTCAGGCAATTGATATAGCCAAGGAAATGACCTGGAGCTTGCATGTATCTTTTTTTTTTTTTGTTCCCTCTTCATACTGACTACATCCCATATTTATTTTTGGCCATTTGGAAAATACAATGCAGGTCATGTAGCTGCAATGCCTTTCTTCCACAAGGGATGACAAGGAAAACTTCTCTCAGCATTTCCACTTCAGTTTAAAGCCTGAGGCATGATGCACATGATTTTTCACCCAAACCCATAGGATTTATTTCCACAGCACACTGTCTTTAAATTACTATAGATACACTTTTTTTTTTTAAAGGCATTTAAGTTTGTTTGGTTTGTTTTGTTTTTTTTTAATCTAGATACAGATAATAAGAAATTTCAGCTACATTTTCTTTGATGCCTGTAAGTACAAATCTTCTTTGGGTTGCTGCATTCTGAAACATGGTAAAGGGATAATAGTGTATTTGTAAAATACAAATAGTGTATTTGTAAAAATGAACCTGTCCAGATGAGGCAAGTACCAGCCAGAAATCCATTATTTATCTTCCAGCACACAAAAGCAGGAAAAAACTCTCCTCTGATCACAAAATATTTTCTGGTTCATCAAAATTATATCCTGCTACTGAAGTTATCCTCTCATGTTTAGAATAGCTGCAGTTCCCAGATAAAAGTAGTGCTGCACACTGCACACACAGAGAAACAATCCTTAAGTGTAATACTAGAAATAAAATATGGGTCTGAAGGTTTATTTTCTTTATCACTAGGGTTTTCAAGGTGGCAATTAGGTGAACATTTTGCAATGTATGACTAAATTTTAGCAGATAATTTGTGATTTAGCTGTATCAGCTTTTCTTTCCTCCCTGATGAGAGTCTGTTTTACAAATCTCAACACAAACTGAGCAAAAAAAGAGCTTATGTCTAATTCTATGCTGGGTGTTAGTCTATTATGATTTGCACAATGTAATCGCTCATATACAACAAGTAATGAAAATATAAATATATCCTATGGAAATATAAATTTTAGTGAATATGATGGAAAGAAACTAAGTATGTCTCCTGAAAAAGACTTTTTTTCAGAAGACCCCTGTGATATTACCAGGATTTCTCTCTAAGCAGAGCAGTGTTTAAATTCGAATTTTTAGATCATATTACAAAGTCAATCTACTGCCCTCTTTTCCTTGCCCTCACTAAATTGTAGTCTAAACTACTCATGAATTGTATTCCTGTTCATTTCATCTCACTTTTCCCAAGGTTCCCTACATTTTGAAGAATTTTACCAGACTCATTGAAATGTTTTCCGTAAATCAAGTGGACTTTGCTTAGCAGCCTCCAACAGCTTACTCAATTAATGACTTAATATATTAAAAATGCAGATATTAAATACAAGGCCAGAGGTTTTATCTGATCAAAAACTCAGTCTCCTCTCCTCTCCTCTCCTCTCCTCTCCTCTCCTCTCCTCTCCTCTCCTCTCCTCTCCTCTCCTCTCCTCTCCTCTCCTCTCCTCTCCTCTCCTCTCCTCTCCTCTCCTCTCCTCTCCTCTCCTCTCCTCTCA
>QUSF01000044.1:524931-582831 GCA_003676055.1 Chloebia gouldiae | reverse complement strand
CTCCCTTTCAATTCATGAATCACATAATGCATGTTTCCAAGAGAGTTGTTGCTTCCAAATAAACATATTTTTGCAATTATTATGTATTACTGGGATTCCAAAATCACCAGCACAAGCTGGATTTGGATAATGTGTCCTCCTTCTCACACAAATTAGCAAACTGTGGGTTCAATCTGATTGAAAATAGGATTTAAGGAGTGTTAATTTTGAGCTAAATCTTGAAATTTTACTTTGCAAAACTCTAGACCGAGTATCAAAACCACATTTTTCAAGTAGCTCTCCATATGTTTAGTTTAATTTTCAGCAACCAGTGTAGCTGCAGCTGCTAGTAACTGGTACAGATTCTGTCACAGGAACTGCTGTGTCAAAACACATGTCTTTAATGGGGCTTTTGGCAAGCATGGCCCAGATGTTATTATGGAGGTTGATACAAATAAAGCTAATCGTTTACTTCATGCTTTACAAATAGAAATCAAAGATTTAGAAAATGCAGTTTACACACACACATACAATATATTTATTGAGAAAAATCAGACAATATCTTTGTTGATAAATCATGAACTTAAAGGACAGTGGCTGACAGCTACACATAGCTCTAAGAAATCATACCTTTTTAAAAGGTAAGTTAAATAAATGTGAAGCTGTCAAGATTGCTGTCTGATTTCAAGAGGTGGGATTTCTAAATCTTGTGACATTTCAGCTTTAGACTAAAACTGCAGACTTGCTACATCTTTCAAATTAAGTACACTCGGCTGAATTCTGGCAGGTGTTTGGCTCCTAGAAAGTTTTTCTTCTTTCAGAAGACACATCATAAAAGCACTTTTAAATACTAGAAATTCCTAATTTAAAGAATTAATTGTAATGTATTTTCTGCAGAGGAAGATGAAATACTTTGTTAGATAAAGACATGCCTGGGGATTAGCAAACTGCAGGGTACCAAACTCCTACAGATGCAAACCATTTCAACCCACTGTACTTACCCAAAGCTAATGCTCATAATAGTAGGTTGTGGATGTTCTCAAGTGAATTATTTTAATACACCCCTTTTTCTATTCAGATATTGTCTATTTGCTCAGATTTCTAAGTACTACTTTAGAGGAACTACTGATTGCATGCAAAATTCTTAGAGACAATTAAAGGACATGGCAAAAGGATATGACATTAATGCATTTAAGGCATTCCATTAATGTTTTTTGCTCTTGCCTTCCTCCTGCTTTCAGACTCAAGTGAGATTGTAGCAGGGTAAGGACTGGAGGAGCCCAGACCACACATAGGAGTCATGGGGTCCTCTGCACACCCTGTTACTCCGTGGAGTCCCTGCAACATCTGACCTCCACCAAAGGGGATCAGACACCCATTGTCCTGCATCAAGACATGGCGCTGGTTGCACAGACTCCGTGGAGCAACAGAGAAAGCCTGGCGAGTTCAAATACAGCAACAAGTATGTTTCTAGAGGGAACATTGAGTTTTTGTTGTAGTCTGAGGCTAACTCATACAACAGTACATTGGATAAAGCCAGTTCTATAGAAGTTGAGTGGAATTTGCTTTCCACACCAACTGAAGTAAAATACAACCTTACCTTATTTTTAAGGTTTTACATCTCTCTTTGCCGCTGCCTGTTTCAGGTTGAATTTTTATTCCTCTGTGTGGTTTTAGCTGTCCATGATATTTGAAAATTCATGCCAGTCAGGTGAAATCTCAGGAGACTGGAAAAAGGAAAACATAGTACACAGCTGTAAAGAGTAGAAACAGGGACTCTGGGACCTACCAATCTGTCAGCCTCATCTCTATGCCTGGGAAGATCATGGACCATACTCCTAGAAGCTGTGCTAAGAAACATGGAGAACAGGGACGTGATTTAGGACAGCTAGCATGATCTCACCAAGTCCTGCCTAACCAAACTATTGACTTTCTGAGATGAAGTGACTGCATTAGTGGACAAGGGGAGGGCTAAAGATGGAATTTTTCTGGACTCTTGTAAAGCCTTTTGCATGGTCACCTACAACATCCCTCTCTGAAAATTAGAGATGCGTTTGATGGGTGGACTGTTAGATGGATAGGAAAGGGGTTGCATAGTCACATCCAGAGGAGAGTGATGAATGGCTTGGGGTCATGATGGAAATCAGTGATAAGTGGAGTCTCTCAGGGGTCTGTATTGGAACTATGTTATTTAATAACTTCATTAATGATGTAGATAAAGACATCAAATGCCCTCTCAGAAAATTAGCAGATGACACCAACTTGACACTTCTGAAGGATGGGATGCTATCCAAAGGGACCCGGACAAGCTCAGGAAGGGGGCCCATGGAAATCTCTTGTGGTTTAACAAGACCTGGTATAATGTGCTGCACCTGGCTCAAGGCAATCCTTGGTGTCAGCCCAGGCTGGGCATGAGCAGACCCAGAGCAGCCCTGCCCAGAAGGGCTTGGGGGTGCTGTGGGTGAGAGGCTGCACATGGCCCAGCCATGGCACTCACAGCCCAGAGAGCCAAACGTGTCCTGGGCTGCATCCAGAGCCCCGTGGGCAGCAGGGGAGGGAGGGGATTCTGCCCCTCTGCTCTGCTCTGCTGAGACCCACCTGGAGCACTGCATCCAGCCCTGGGCTCCCAGCACAGAGGGACAGGGACCTGTTGGAGTAAGTCTCAAAGAGGGTCACCAAATTGATTAGAGGATGCATGGAGCAATCTTGTCTAGTACAAGTTGTGCCTGTTCCCATCGGGGGCTGTAACCAGGTGATTTTTAAGGACCCTTCCAACACAAAGCATCCTATATTTCCATGACCCTGAGACTACTGAGATTCTGAAATAAATGCAAAGTTCAATTTTGTTTGTTGCACTCACTTTTGGGACTGATGAAATTCACTTATGATAATCTTTTTGCAAAGCGGAAAGAAACAGGATATAAGTAGCCCATTTTTGAAGGCCCCAAAGTTCACCGTGATGAAATAAGCTGATGGGGATACTCACATACTGTGAAATTATGTGTGTTTTACGTCAATGCATGATGAACATAGTTCATGCAAGATTCTCTCACAAATCAGTCGTTGTTGTTTTAATTTCTTTTTGTTGCAAAAACAGCTTTAGTCCTAACACCAACTATGCCAGCAACTGCACAATAGCTGAGAAAGCAAGTCTGGTTCACTTTCCAAGGACTTTCTCAGGGTAAGATGAGTAGCTTGAAACAGTTGTGCTGCTTAGGTTAGGAAAGCAGAAAGAAGAAATTGTTCCATTTTCTTTCATGCCCACTGGGGTAGGAAAAAATTTCAATTTAATTTGTTCTGTAAAATTTTTATTACAATAATAAAGACAGTCTACCACTTGGGGGAAAAAATAGCTATGGCTGTTAGACAAAGTCCTTTACTGGTGGATTTTAAGACAGATAGTTTTATAGTTGGTCTCAATATAGCCAATTCCCTTCCAAGCAATACAATTTCTACAGTGGTTTTCTTAAGATCTCTCCCCGCTATGCATATCCAAGACACAGGGGAAGCAATGTGTAGTTAAATTGGGCAGCTTCAGAAGAAGGATGTATATCAAAAGCACTTGTGCAATGACTCATCATTGTTCAAGGCAGGCATTTGAATGGTTATTTACTTTTGTTCTATTTGTCCTTCAGATTACATTGTTAGTGGACATCTGGAACAAAGTCAAGTTTCAGCTGCCTCGCATTTTCTATTGGAAAAGACTTTTTGTTGTATCTGAAGAGGAATTTAATTATTTGTACAATAATTTCAATAACCTGCAGGTAGAACTCCCAAAACTAGAGAAATTCCTTTTTTTCATGAAGTTTTGTTCAGAGTACACCAGGTGATATGCTGAAAAAGTGCATTGTACACCATGAAAAATATTTTGTTCACCCACATAAATATCTTTTCCAAGGAGTATTAGTAATATAATATACCCTCAAGAGTTAGGTCCATACTACACTATGAGATTACAGAAAGCTGGCAGCACAGATGCTACTGGAAAGAAGAAAACCAAGGATGTTAAATCTATTTGTTTCTGTGTTTGAGTGTGTAGAACAGAGGATTCACACATGTCTATAGGGGGTTTGCAGGTCAATTGCAGCTAAATTGCCAGTTAACATTGCCAGTTAAATTGCAGCTATATTTCCTTCTCTTTTCACACCCACACAACATTAATTTTTTCAGGTGCTGTCTGGTTTATTTAACTCAGTAACAAGAAGCTAGCAGATTTTGGCAAGCAAATTCAATAGTGTTCTAGGAAACCTGTATATCAGATTAAAATTTATATCCTTTATATAGTCTTACCAGGAAAAAAAGAAAAAAAGAGGTCATGGGAAATTAACATTGCAGGCTTACAAAATCACATGACATCTTATCATGAATAATCTTCTCAAATAATATATTTGTCCAGCTCTTTCCTTCATTCTAGCAGTATTCTTTCTCCTCTGGTTTTTGCTGTATTGTGGAACTTGATTCCTGAGCTGGAATGGAGTTGCTACCACCTTAATTTCTTTAGTCAGTGTTTTTATCTAAGCTCCGTTTATATCCACCTCTTTACAACAGCGAAGTCTAAAGAGGAGAATCTCTTAAATAAATTCAGCACCAGAATTGTGGAACTGTTAAGACTGTATTCAGCAGTCACAAAATCTTGTGCTATCTTTTTCACTGTGCTTGATTTAAAGCTCTTTATAAGGCTTTTCAAGCTGTAATACAAAAATTTAAAGTATTTATATGTATATAAAGTATTTGTTTACATATGTATGCAGTCATTAAGGGTAAAATTGGCACAACACTTTCATGAGGAGAATTTTGCACAGAATTTTGCAAGCTTAATTCTCAAATAATGGTATAAATCTTATAAGCCACAGAAGGTAGCTGATAAGCTGATAAGCTGACAGCCACAGAAGGTAGCAGTGACAGCTGTGTAATGAGCAGCAATAATATGGAATAATCATATCTGGTCTCACGTAAGACTTGTATTTTAAACATAATTAAATACTAAACATGCAGCTAAAAGTAACTTTCTGTGCCTGAAGGATATGATTGAGAGAGAAGGTGCTCTCCAAGTTCATCTGCAATACCTTAAGTAAATGTAGGATTATGGACCTAATCCTACACTACCTTAAAGATGATGTAAACTCTTTTGAAGCCTTTTTATCTTGAACTGAATGAATTTGGGCTCAATAGAAGAAGCTGAGTTGAGTTGTGCTCCGATAGCAGTCCCACTGGATATGATTTAGAGCTTTGGTTAATCATGACCTGATTTTGAACTAATATTTAGAGCAAGGGAATAATTTCCTTTAAAAAAACCCTGCATGTTTTGGGGAAAAAAATCAAACTTAGCTCACTGCATGTTTCAATGGAAATTAAATAGCTATAGCTGAGAGAAAGGGTACTTGTGTATGCCTTGAAAATATAGACATGAAACTAGAAAATAAAAAGCAGTTCAGAGACCACTTATAAAAAAACCCAAAACAACAAAAAAAAAAAAAAAGGAGAGAGAGAGAGAGCAAGAAAAGCACTATAAAAGTTCTAAGTATTGTTCCAGTTGCAACATCATTTGAGGGGGCAGAGGAGTAGTCCCTCCAGGATGCAAATCATTCACAGAAAAATGTGGGATTTGGTCAGAGCAAATTAAAACCAGATCAACTGATTATGAGGGGACAACAGTCAGACTTCTCTTCTGAAAAGAATACATTGCTCTGTTCCTGACAGCATGTACAATAGGATTCAAATCAGGGCCCAAGTGTGAGCTCAATGAGATGCTCAGATAATTCCAACCTCTAATAATGCAGATAAAAATTAAATGGAGATGTTTTTCTGCATGTTTCATTCATCTAGAAACATTCATCTACATTCCCACGCTGTCCTTCTTCTTAACAGGGATGTAAAAGGTAGGGACACGCCATTGTCACAGCTGTTCAGTCAGAAACACTGAAACAGAGCCTAATGATACCTGGATAAAGTCTCTGTCATCTTAGTCAGTTGTTTGCATTTCCACATCATAATCACAATATCACCCTTATCCCAGCACTACAGAGGGCTCTGAGCAGCACAACTTCTCTCCCCAGCCTTCTCAGCACGATGGGCACATTTACACTTTAGTAATTAGCCCTAAAGAAATCAGTCCTTTCCTAAACATCCCCAGACATCCCTTTGACCATTCAAATCGGTGATGAGTAATGAATTGGAGACGGTAGAGATATATGGGAGCAGACAAGCTGAGGAGTACCTGAGATGCTACATGGACTATCTGCTATTTTTCCTCCACTGAAGGAGCACAAAGGCAGGAAGGGCAGTGACAGCCTCAGGACCACACTATGCATAGATGAAGATTGTCTGTGACCCAGGTGAAGCTGACACTGTCTCCTGCAGGAACCCTCTGGCACCAAACTCAGCAATCTGAGGCTGGCCAGGATAGGAAGAAGAATTAGTCCCACTTGTTTGGCTCTAGACTATGTTAGAATAAATAGCTGCTTAGCCTTGGATGTGAAGTGCAGATGTGCACCAGCCAGTTTGTTATACAAATCTGTTTCTCTTTTCTCATTTTGAACACAAACCAAAACCTCCAGAAAGGAAAGATAAAGATTACCCTAAAAAGAAAATAAAAAAAAAGCTATCTGTGACCTTCATGGCACATGGATTGCTCTCTGAAAAACAAACAGCTCTCTGAGCAACAACAGCACAGATGAAACTTGATTCCCTACAGTTTTGTGTCCCCGTGTTGCTTGGTAATGCCCTGACTCCGGTTCTTCTCCACAGCCTTTTTTAATATTCATTTTGCTTCCTGGTGCAAGATGTGGGCTGCAACATGGAGAGGCTGGAGCCAAGCAGGACATGCAGTCTGCACAGCCAGGATAGCTCTGTGGACTGCACAAGGCTGGCTGCCAAGGCTTTTAAATCCCAATGGCTAAATAGTCCATTAAAGTGGAAACAACAGCAGCATCAACACAAATGGACTAAAATCCCCTAGAAGGTGGAATATACTCTTAGGAGCTACTGCTTCCCCTGAAGCACATGTCCTTGTTATGCTAACAGTGAATGACAGCCTTTTGATTGCCCTTAAGGATTTTAACACAGAAGCCTCATGAATTCCCATAGGTGTGTCACAAAATTTTTCATGGCAGTTTTCTATTGGGAAACATATTTGTTGCTAACATGTAGAAGACTGATCTTTGGCACTGAAATAATTATTTTATACACAACCATTAAAGATGCAAAATACTGCTGATAGAGCCACATTACTCCATTCATGAAATAATCTAATTCTTACACAAAAATTAGACTTGAACACAGTAATTAAATAATTCAGAGAAAGTTAAGATGACTATGGAAAAAAAGAGAAAGAAGAAGAAGAGGAAAACAAGAAACAAATTTTCACTCTAAAATCTTTGTTTTAAATTTGGCTCAGTTCTTGTTTATGCTGAGCCATGACTGTACCTGAAGTGATCCTACAATATTATGGAGAGATATTTTTTGTAAGAGCAGGACAAGGAGAAATGGCTTTAAACTGAAAGAGGGTATGACTAGATATTAGAAAGAAACTTTCTACTTAGAGGGTGGTGAAGCACAGGACCAGGTTGCTCAGAGAGTATGTGAGTGTCTCATCCCCAGAAGTGTTCAAGGCCAGGTTGGATGGGGCTGTGAGCAACCTGATGTAGTGTAACATGTTCCTGTCCATGGCAGGCAGGGCTGAATTTACATGATCATTATTTAAGGTCCCTTTCCATCTAGGCCATTCTATGATTCAATGGTTCTGTGAGTCTGTGATTCTATTATTAATTCCTTGGCTTTAAATTCTATGAAATGCAAGCTGGATTGCTAGGTACAACATTGTCTATAATGAAAATGAACCAAAAAATGCCCAGGTTTCTTGATGAAAAAGAGCTCTTGTGTTTGAAAAAAAGCTGTATGTAAAAAATATTTTCTAATCAGGATGGAGTACTAGTTCCAAAATGCTTGTTGAACAGGGGAGCTATATAAAGCATGATTACTCAGTTCATAATCTAGCACTGTTTTCTAAATCAACATAGAGATGTATGTTTTTACACTTTGGCATTTGATGCTCAGCTGAGTGAAAGATCATTATCTCCATGTACTGTAAAACAGAAATCTGTACCAGACTGCTGAGGAAACAGGTCAGTTTAGTAGTAGGCCAGACAACAAGGAACACCTGATTTCTTCCACAGGCTGGTTTAAATGACTCACATAAATCTATTTTAGAAGCATCCAGATTTGGAGAAGTTTAATATTAGGTATCTATCATGCAGCTATTCTGAGAGCAATTTTAAAGATACTGGAAATAGAGAGTCATTGTGGATGTTTAACTGGTTTGGAAGTTAGAAAGGTTGTCAACTGAACTCAGAGACTCTAACACTCCATGGAGTAAGTTGCTCCACAATTTTTTATGAAAGGATCTTACTGAAAATCACAGGAGTAGCTAAACTTTTGTACTTTGAAAATGCCGGCCTTAACTTAAGGATGATATTTCTCATCCTTAAAATAAAAATAACGGACAAGATCTGATAATATCATCTACTCCCATAATTACCAAATGTGACTTTTAAACATACGTAAAGTTGAAGAGGGATTTTGTTGTTCAAAAATGTGTTCTTCAAATAATTTAATTTGAGAGTACAGAGGTAGCAGTTGTAAAAAACCAAGGAAACTCGAGAAAATTTTTTCTATTAAATGTGATTAATTATTTATATATAGGATCCTACTGCAGTTTCACAGAACCTGCATGACTATCCTAAGCATGACAAGTTCTTATTATAATGAACAGAAACTAGATATAAGCATTTTGTATTTAGCTATTAGTCTGTGCTGCCTAGCAGGAATGTTTTTCCAAATTTCCTGGGTTATATTGGCACACTGTCTTTGCCCTTCAATCCATACAGGTTCATGTGGTGTAGATGCTCTGATTTTCCAAATGTTCCACTTTGTTTCCACATGATTATGACCGAATTTACTCCATAGGCAAAATAGTAAGAAACACACATGTATATTCTCACAAAGGAGAATATACATCAAAGTGGAAAGATACACCAGACCACTATAATTAGCATATTAATTGCATCTCAGCTTCTCTATACCCAGCCACCAACTGTGTGGCACTCAGTCTGGAGTCAACAGGAGATCCACAAAAAACAGATGTCTTGCATGGAGCCTTCTGTTTTTAAAACATCCAGAAATAATGTCTTCTGTCTGAAAGGGCTAGTGTTAAATTTCATTTTTCCCTTTCCTCTTTTGCAGTTATTTTTATTTGTGTATTTCACCAGTAGAATTGTATACTAAATGTAAAGCCTCGTAGCTTTACACACACATAAACACACAGAGACATCTCTTCCTTTTTCACCTCAGTATTTTCCTGTTGTTCAGTCTGTATAAGAGGTGGCCACTCTTGTTGGAATCTGCTTATTCAAAATGAGGCGCGCCTTTGATGGTGCTGACTCTGCCCCACTGGAGAGAGACATCACATCATCTGGGCAACTGCTGAAGCTCCCCCTACAGTCAAAGGAGAGAGATCTACTGCGTAAAATTTAGAGCATCCTTGAACTCTCTAACATCTTATAAAATTTTTGTAGCAAATCACTCCCCTGCAGGTAACTCCTCTGCATTCACTGCAGTACAACTTTTATGCACTGAGCAAAAAGTAAGATGAGTTCTGAATTAGACGATAACTAGGGACGTAGGGTAGCCACAAGCCAGTTAGGTAGCTAATAGTGAGTAGGGACAGATTCCTATTATTTCATAATGCATCAATTTAAAACCGAATCGGACCAAATTACCGGACTTGTCCAAGGTGGACGGGCTACCTTTACTTAACCCGGAAAAGGAACATCTATTATCAATATGTGTTCAGAAAATATCCATGGAATTAATCTCATGACTAGGCTTTCTAATGTTATGGAAATTTAAAACATATAGGACTGAATTTATTACTTTAAACAGAAAAGTCAGCTTAATAGTATTAACAGTTTATATGTAACATCTTCACCGGTGAATATGTATTTATGTGTTCTTCCTACTTACCACACAGTATAGCTATCATTCATATTCATATCATTATGTATGAGAATATCTGAAAATTTTCATTGAGCAGTTTGCAAGAATGTATGGGTTATAATAAAATTATATTTATATTACTTTGGTGAAAAAATAGCTGCTATCACTTTGAAGTAAGGAGCATATTTCTGATCTTTGTTTAAAATGTAGGTTTATTTCTATCTACTTCATCCAAAAAGGTCACAGAGAGTAATTCTGTCTGGGCCTTCATTATCTACTCACATTGGGTGGAAGCGACCGACGTACATATTTGCGTGGGAAATAAAGAGGAGTCAGCTTGAAAATAACATTTTTTCTGAGGGAGAATTGAGAGGCATGAAAAATTGACTGCCTCATTAAGTTAATTTTTACAAAGGTTTCATCTGTTAAAACACATTTTGAAAAATCAGATTTATAGAAATAATTCTGGTTGTTGATTTTGGAGAACATATTGAAAGGAAAGCTTCTTGCTCAAGGGATCTACTAATGCATGGCTGTTCTGATGAATACTATCAACAAGTTTATTTTTCACTTTGCTCCTCTAATCTATAAACTAGTACCTTGACAATGTTGTATAAGATAAAGGACACATGATAAGAAGTGCTAATATAAAGATATTTCTTCCATGCCCCCTTGACTAAATTCTGACCATTTATACCAGGTATATGCTGCAGTTAAAATTGATTTAGACAGATATTTGCTTTTCACAGTTCTTATGTGATCAGAAATTTTCAAATATCTGAAAAATATGGCTATAAAAGGTGTTCAGAGTATATTGTTAGGATAACAATAAGGTATTAAGAGTGTTTTTCTACTTGTAAATATGAAATCAAGGTACCTTATATGTGGAATACATTACTCTGTATACCTTCAGGATATTATCCTTAGTGCTGAACAGCATATACTTTTTCACACGGTGCTTTGCTGCCTTTGTTCTCAAACTTCAGATTTTTCTTCTCCTGCCCTGAAATGGATTTATTGACAGAAAACAGACATGTAAGGACAAAACAAGGCAAAAACTTTTAATATCTTTTACTAGTACCTAAAAATAGGATTTGAGTTAGTCACACAGCTATTTAAGGATTTTATCTAGGGTTTCTGAAGATCATGCAAATCAAAATTTTCCTTGGACATTTGGTTCAACATTAGATTACATTATGAATTCTCTATTACATATTCATTATACATCCTTATTTAAGGTAAAAAAAAAAAAACCAAAAAAAAAACCAGAACAGCTTCAACCTGATTCATTTGCTTATAGCCAGATTAGCACATAAGGGAATATATTGTATGATGGATGTAAGACTACTGGAAGATCATGGTCTTCTCATGGTTTAACACCAGATGGCAAGGAACTCCTTAATATTCTACAAAGATATTTCATGCAAAAATAAACTCCTCATATACCTTGTTAAATAAAATAAGCAGATGCTTCCCTCTTACTATGAAAATCTAACAAAAAAAGTGGGTTGGGGGGCATCTGCCAGTGTGTATATGCAGCTTCTAGTAACTGAGTCCTTCAAGGTTAACACCTTTAGACTTAAAGGGAGGCAGAGGACAGCTCTATCCCAACAGCTGCTAAAGCAACAACCTGCTCCTCATTCATACACTCATACACAGGCAGACCTGGTGCATGGCCTGGACAGCTATTCCAGAAGAACACAGTCAAGGGATAGATAAAAAGATCCTGGCACTACTTCTTCTAGGATGGCTGTATCCCTGGCAATAACTTCATTTATGACCTCTTAAAATGAGTTAAAGAGACAAATTACCTTGGCAATCAAATTCCTCTCTGATGGCAAGGAAAGAAGAGACAAGTCAGTACAGACTAGCTCATTGGCTTACCTGTCATTTTTTGCACATTTGCACTAATTTTGTATTTCTCCCATTTCCCCATACCAGAATAAAAGATTGACTTAGGCAGCAGCCCCTGGGCATAAAATTCATAGAACCATGAAATAGTTTGAGTTGGAGGTGACCTTTTAAAGGTCACCTAGTCCAACCCCCTGCAACCAGCCAGAACATCTTCAACTAGATCAGATTGATCAGAGTCCAGTTCAACCTTGAATGTTTCCAGAGACAGGACATCCAACACTTCTCTGGGAAATCTGTTCAAGAGTTTCACTATTGTTACTGAAGAAAAAGCCTTCCTTAAACCTCCTCTGAATCTACCCTCTTTTAGTTTAAACGATTACCCCGTGTGCTGTCACTGCAGGTCTGCTACTAAAGAGTCTGTCCCTATCTTTTGAGTACTGAAAGACCACAGTAAAATCTCCCCAGAGCCTTCTCTTCTCCAGCTTGAACAGTGCTACCTCAATTACTAATTTCTCCCACCTTAGGTCTTCCTGGTTTACACAAGAACTTGTCTCAAATCAGACACTTAAGGCTTCTCTCAGCTAAGCACTTCATACCTAAGGCAATGGGGGCTCTGGCAGTGCCCAGCCTGTCCACCTGTGGCTGGCTCTGGTAGCCCACAGACAGTCTAACTTGCTCTCCAACTTTGCTGTGCCCACTGGAGCAACAGAAATAGCATACATCTGAAAATCTGGTCCCTGGGGCTTTTTGTTCTACTCTTCTTTGCTGAAGAATGTCCTAGACATGACAGCATGACTGACACCTGGACATCACCTTAAAATTTTCAAGGTCCAATGTTCAGAAGTCTTAAGCATATTATCACCTTATGCAATGGGAGCATCTATAGGCATTAAATACCCTTACCCTAGCTTCTTTTGGGTAAGAAGCAACCAAAGCAGTCATATTGTAGTAAAGTATGATGAACACCTGAACTTCTGAAACGTGATATTTGTGTGAATCCAAAATACCTGATAATAACTGTTTTTAAACCAGACAACTTCACAGATGCAGAGAGGATGCACCTGAAGACTAACTGTGGGACAAGTGTCCGTACATGTCTGCAATGCTGCCACAAAGCCTTTGTGCATTTGTTTTATTTGACAGGATATCCACAGATGTGCCATATAGATTATTCTGCCAGCATAATGACAAAGACCACAATTGCATCTGCCTTTTGATCAGCTCACATCCTTGCTGCTTGGACCACAAATGACACTGACTGAGAGAACACAGTGAACTTCTTTACAGCTACTATGAGCATTGTGGCAATATTTTTGGCAGATTTCCTCTGTACCGTTGCTGTTTTGTTTACTGGGAGTCTACATCAAAAGAAAGAAAATATAACATATTCTCCAGCCCTGAAGTCAACAACCTCTCACTCCTCAAATCAGCATCTAATTGAGACACTTTTGTCTGGCTTACAGCGTCAATACAACGTCATTGCTCAGTGTTTTTTCCTTTTCCACTGACACTGCTGATGCACACTGTTAGAGAGTGCTGTTTAATTAAACCACACTGACAGGAAAAGTTACCCAAAAATGCAGTCTAATAAAGCCATGAGCATAAGAATTTTACCTCTTCACCTTATACATCAGTTATGATGTAGCTTTTACCATAACACTGCAAACATTCTATGCATTATTGTATTTTTAACTTCTCTGGTATGTAAGGTAACACAGTAATGACTACAAGAGCTGCTGCTTGTGCAGAGTTGAATTTTGTTCATCCCAGGCCTGAGGCATTGTAACTCTGTGTAATTCTGGAGGGACAGACAGACTGACATGAATTTTGGGAGCTGTTTGAAGTTGTCCTGCAGGAGGTTAACTGGACAGAAGTTTGCAGGTAAGACTGTGAAAAGGACAAGGACCTTTTATTGCCTGGCTCTGGTGTTTATCTCAGAGAGCTTTTCTTCTGTGTCTATAGCAGAAAATATTCCAGCTGGTAACCGTTCTACCATTCCAAAATATAATTTGAGCTCAAGATCTCTGTAAAAGTGAATACCAGTAGTCATTTGCTTTTTTCACCATCCTCGAGCTACCTTTCTTCTATGCAGTAGCCCAGCGCCTAAAGTGCATGGTAATTATGAAGGGTTTGTTTTTTTTTTTTTTTTTTTAACTTGAAATTCACAGTAAAAGAACCAAAAAACTTTTCAATTTTAGAAAATGTAAAAAGGTAAGAAAATGCAAGGTGCACAAGAAACCCAGATACTATTTGCTATTCAAACGTCACAGTGATTCGGAATCTTTGTAACACAAATATTTACCTCTTAGCAAAAATATCTACTTTTGCATAACTCCCAAATGCTACTATATCTGACATCTTAATTCAGATAGGTTTTATCTTCTGACACTTCTCAAAGATCTCTGCTTGCAGTAATTAGAAAGAATCACAGGCGTCTGTCAGATCCACAGGATGGAGTTGTATGAGATGCATCAAATCAAACTTCAGAGATCTTTAGAAAGAAGAAGGAGGGGGTAAAAAAAAGCCATTTGCATTTTAGCAAGGGTGGAGTAATATTAGATATTTTTGAAAAGAAAATTTTCTTCTAGCCTAACTTCCTGAAGGGCCTATGTGACAAGTTAATGCTATAAAGATACAGGAAGTGATTAGACTTTGAAAGCCTTCATTCCAGGTCACACACAGAATGCTGCAACTGAAACTAGTCTTAGAAACCCACTGTTGTGTTCCACACAACTTTCTGGTACAGAACAAAGTTACAGATGTATAATTTGTCTCCAATGAGATCTGCTTCTGTAGAAATAACATAGAGAAAATACTTTTGGCCACCCCAGAGTATGCTAGCTTCATAGAGTACATTACAAAGTAAGGCTAAGATAGTAATTTTTTCACACCAATATCTTTAGAAGTGTTTCCTAATCTTCATTATTCCTGCTCCACTCCTCTTTACAGAATATTGATTTTTTTTCCCTTTGGTAACATGATTAATCTTATGACAACATCACATCACAAGTCAATGAAATTCAAATATTAAATGCATTTTCAGTTGTTATAAAAGAGATTAAGATTTTGAATTTGGGCATTCATGAGCTGTTCCATCTTTGCATGAAGTCAGTGAGTATATCTAGGGCTCAGTAGTTCTAGAAATAAAGCCACTTAATTTACAGGGATTTAGATAACTAATTTTGGATTAAAAACTTCAGTTGAAAAATCCTTTCTTTATAAAGCAGTAGGGCAGTTGCTTCATGTTAGGAATATGTTTAAATTAAACTTAAGTCCATGAAGTTTAATACATAGAACAAATATCTAAAGCAAGTACTTCTTTATGCATTTTTAGAATCCATAATAAGCAGAATTAGTCTCTATTCTGGAACAAAGATAGTGGTACAGTCCCTTAAAGATAATTTACAAAACTATAACTTCAGTGGACTTACTGTAGGGTATTTCAGGGTAATTGAGCGGTAAGGGTCAGAATCAATAAAAGTACAAGTGAAAATTCAGAGATAGAAACAGTTTGGAAAGGCTCTGCTTGTGTTTTTCCAAAGCTTTCAGCAAGTGCCTATGCAATGCCTTCCCCTTCCAACTGCCACCATGCATGCCCAACTCATTTCCCAGCTCCCATGTCAAAGACTGAAACTCAGCATGAGCCCTCTAAGGATGCAGGAGTAATTGCATTACTCCTCAGGATATTGTGTCCATCGTTCTCCCAGCCTAAAAGCCCCCAGTGGATTGTAATTCCCACTTTTACAGGAAAGAAAGGGAAAGCAAACAGTGAATACCTCCATCCCACAGGCAAAGGACGGCCTAAGTCATAAAATGTAATATAAATTGGAAAGGACAAAACATGGAAAGGAACATAAAGACATTAGTAATTAACATCTGATGTCTTAACTAAAGGTATTGATTCATACATCAATTAAGGGACTATAAAACTAATTTCTCAAGCAGTGTTGTTTTTACTTTGGTATTATCAACATATTCTTTTTATCTAAATCACATTCCTTAGACAGATACTAAATGACAACATATTTTTCATGGCTGCAGGCATTGTACACAAAAGGTAAAGTAAGGTGGCCTCAGGAATATTAACAATTGACATCTTATTATAAGTGTCCAACTTGAAGATTTATACTTATACTTTAGCAGGCACTTAAGGTACATTTTCCTTTATATGCTCTAGCATATGAATTTGAAGAAAGACTTTTTCCCATTCAGAACTGAAATTCCTAATCACAAACGAGAGTAAAGTCCAATTCCTAATTCACTTACATAGCAGCCAAAGAGATCTACTCGTGTCTCCACTGAATGTACGTTTGCAGATAATAGGCAGCACTGACGTCAATCCCAGCACAAGGCCTTGTGCACTGCACAGCAATCTTTCTCTTTGATCTTTCCCGCTGACTCCATTCAATACCGATTGCAAGGGTTGCTTTAGCCTATGCCAGATAAAAATAGGAAAAATTAAGTCAGTATTTACTACAAACTTACAAGGATTGCCCCAGTTTTAGAAGATCACATGTCTTTCTTGAATGACAGCATGTAAAAAAATTCAAGGTCTCTTCTGCAGGTTTTTACCATTGACAAAGCTAGGAGCAGTTGAATGAAAATGTTCACAGTTTTAATATACTATATAGGTGTGAAAGCCTGTTTTTACTGTACGTCTCGATCTGAGGAGTCTGAAATTTCTAAACATACCTTCTTTTTATCTAAGGTTCTATTTTACATCCAAAAAGCTATAAATATTTGAACAGTTTGGGGAAAATAATTTAGCTTTTCTTACCTATGTCCCTCTACGGAAGCAATGTTTTTATGTGGGGTATTATTTATTCGTGAAGTATTTGGGATCAGATGTAGTTTCCAAAAATTCTTGGTTTTAACAGAAACTTACCCTTTTTCTTTGACTTTTCAAAAATAAACAAAAAGTGTTTATTAAAACATTTTATTTAATTAAATTGTTATTTTATTTTTGTTTATTCAATTAAAACATAGAAGCATGATGTTCTTCAGCAGCATAGCAAGGAACTGGCAGCCTGGTTAGGCCTTCTTGCCCCCATGCCTCTCCTTTCATGGAACCTCCCCTTTGCCAGAGGGAGGTTCTTATCACTTAAATGGCAGTTCTTTCTTGTCTGTGTCAGATCTCATGCAAATGTGTCCATGGAAAATGGGCACAGGGAACCCTTTTCCTATGAGGCAACACAGTCACCTGCCAGGTCAGAAACTCCCTTTTATGGTTAGAGGCATGATTACCTGTGAGTACCTGCTTGTGAAATACCAGAGAAAAGACATGAGCTCAGAGGGCTTCAGCCTGAGCAGCTAAGCCTGCTACGCTGGGGAAACTGCTTCCCCAGCTGCAAAGCTGTGCATCTTTGAAGCAAGAAAGACACAATTAGTAAGGTAGAAGAGGCTATGCAGGAGGGCATGCAGTTTTGCATTCTAACAAACAATTCTTTCTCCCCAGAGAGGGGAATCCTGAGTCTCATTTCCTGCTTCCATGTTGATCAGGGACAAAGCAAAGCACAGCAATCAATACTGAAACCACAGCATCTCTCCTTCTTCCCTTCCCTCTCTTAAAGGGTATGAAAGCCTACATCATAGCATTTGGCTCCTGTGCCTCACCAGACCAAGGGAGGCTTCTCTGGGGAGAAATTACGTTTTTACACCAATTTGAACAGAAAACATTATTTTTTCTAACTGCTACCACAGATACGCTAATGGTACATTTATATTTTTTCTCTGCTTTGCTGTGAGACGAGACTTCAAACCTTTTATTTTAATGTTTAAACTTAACTTCAGTTCTTCACCAACCACCTTTGGCAGCCAGAATAACCTCTTCTATCCCTTCAGCCACCCTGAGGAACTTACTCTGCATATGTGATTTGGTTATAAAACAAACCATTATATTATTCCTTACTAATGGATTATACTCTACAGAAGTATTTAGAAATGTAGCTCCTGCTATTTCTAATGACTGTTTTTTCCTCAGTATGAAGAATGAGTCTACAGATAAAAAGATTTTGTCATCCATTTCATAACTTGGGTTCAGTATTAAAAATTACCCCTGGGGTGTTACAATGGGCCCAACCAGTGTGATGAGTTCCCGTGCAGGTTAATGAAACTTGTAATTCTTGTTCCTTTTCCTGGATTTGCTCAGTCTCACTTTCTCTTCTCCTTGAGGGATCTAAGAAGTTTGCAGCTGTGAGTCATGAGTAAGTAATGGTGGTGACTTCTAGAGGGCTGTATCTTGCCACTCACTGCCACTCAGGGGGCAGGAAGATCTGGGAGCAGAGGGGTTAACCTGACTGACAGCATGTCCTTGGGGATCTGGTCTGAGAGAACATGAGACACTGACACGGTATTTGGCTATTCTTGCTCTTCTTCATTCCATTCACAAATTTCTCAGAGACATAGATTCTCAAAACAAAATGTTCCCTTTTACTTTAAAACCACAGGCAGATTCTCATAAACAGCCAAGAGCAAAGCTGAAGTGCAAGCTAACAACCTTGCTTGTTTGAGGGTGATGAGCATGAAGGGTGAGATGGTTTTAGTTCTGACAGCTTCTTTTATATTAGCATGATTTAATATCCCAGGTACACATACACCAGGATCAACAAAAACACATTGGCAATTCTAGATCCAGTGAATTACATCCTTTTGGTCAAAAACACACAGCCTACCAGAGTTAAAGGAGCATTTGGTCAACACTCTCAGGGACACAAAAACATTATTGGGGTGGTCCTGTGGAAAGCCAGAAGTTAGACTTATTCCAGGAGTTGGATCCTTGTTTGTGCTTTCCAACTCAGGATGTTCTGTGTTTCTTATCCCATAGATTTTAGTGATTTCTGTACAAAAATTGACATAAATCCAACACACTCTGGCTGTCAGCAGTGGAAAGTCAAGTAGATACCTAAATATACATTTGGCAACCTAACTGAAAAATCCTTCTATATAATTTTGGCCATATTGCTTAAAGTGATTTTGGACAAGGATTTTCATAGAGAAGTTCATAAATTTGTAGTAGTAGTAGTAGTAGTAGTAGTAGTGGTAGTAGTAGTAGTAGTAGTAGTAGTAGTAGTAGTAGTAGTAGTAGTAGTAGTAGTAGTATTGAAACAAGACTGTTGACTTCTACTCTGCTACGCAAATCTAATTTACTATGCTAAGCAGTAGAGTATATGATCACATATCTTTCATTGAAACAGGATTCTAAAGATAGCATAATAAAAAGGACTGGAATTGATGTAGCCATACTCAGTGATTGTGCTTTTTATTTCTAGCTAATGTTACTTTTTAACATTATGTAAAATAGCTACAAAGCTTCATTATCTTCCATGAGCCTGATGAAGAAATTGTTTGGTCAAGATGGCTGACATTTAATTAATTCCTAAAATTAGTTAAAATTTGCATTTTAAAAGAAAAGCTACCTCATGGGCATTATGGATGAGAAAAACGAGGGGAGAATGTGATCTATAAGGAGTGAGAGCTAGAGAAAACATCAATCCCCTTTCAACTTGAACCATACCTTTCTACTTAGCAAAAATGGCTGAGATTTCAGAGCATTTTTTCTCAACCCCAGTATACAGAATACTTAAAAGCCTTTTGGCTGTGTGGAAGGTTTTCTGACTGTTCAGACACCATCTGCAGTGCTGAAAGGCCATAGATCTGTTTTGGCCTCATCCAGAGGAGGTGGTTTGACTTGCAGGTTTTCAAATTACAAATTGTGAGTGCCCTGAAGGTTAGGAAGATCTCAAGCCATTCTGATTTTCCACCATCAGATAAGATCATGGAAATTACCCAGAAATTTTTTACAGCAACAATTTTCTAACTCAACTGTCATATGGAATGGAAAATAAATAAAAGGAGAAATTAATATAGGAGACATTAAGACACAAAATAACTACAGAATTGCAGTAAACCCATCACAAAGCAGAGGAATGTGGAATTCTTTAAAATCAGTTAACAGGAAGAAAAATATTTTTGTGTACATGTGTACATGTTCTGAACTGAATTTTGAACCTAAAACAACTGTAAATGAATTTAGAGTTCACTGGTTCACCCTAAACACTCAGAAAGAAAGACAGTACTGTTCTCAGCTTTGTTGTGTGGTGGTAACAGTTCTCGGGTGCTTTTATCACCATCGTTGTTATTTTTATTATTCTCAGGCTGTGTTCATCAATGTCGTGACCTCTGAGGCCAATATAAGTGACAAAAATTGGCAAGAGTATTGATTTAGGGAGAGGATGATGTGGAATTTTTTAAAATATCCTTAACTGTTGCTCTATTCCAAGCTGATCTCTAGTTATTCCTTGAAAATTAAATTGCTGCTGGTTGCTTTCCAGTGTACTAAATTAATGAATCTTACAGCCCATTTATCTCAAAACAGATCAATTTTGCATATCAAAATGCATATCTTCTACCCTAATGACAATGCCTTTCCAGTTACATACTGTATACGTAAATATTTAAACAAGAATGTGAATTTCTTTTTCATTCCTACACAATTCTGTAACATGCTATCATTGCTATGTGCTAACAAGTACTAGTACACAGTGAACATAAATTATGTGTGCTGGATTCCTGGTAACTGTAAATTAAATATTCTCTGTATCTGGAAAAAAAACAGAATACAAATAGCAAAGGACTGGTAAGGAATACTAAGTCTATAGAACAATAGAATTATGAGACAAACCAATAGCACTTTGAGAACAGATGAATTAATATGATATATGACTGTAGACTTTTTGGATACTGATCACCATAAGTAAACATCCATTTGGATGTCCTCAGAAACAACAACACATGAGAAGCATCCAGATTTCTACAACTGGCATTATTCTTGTATTTGAATAAACATTTCCTTTTCTAACCGCAGTTCATTCATTTATTTGCTTCTGCTCTTATTTCCTTTGGAATCTCTAACTGTTGTGGAAAAATCCACAGCCAAATGCGAGGCATAAGGAAAAAATGACAAATTTTCCATACAGAGCTCTGTCACTGGTATGGCATGTTGCAAATCTGTGGGTCTCTCTAGATCCATCACAGTCAGCAGGATCAGGACCATCTACAGTATCTGTAGAATGCTGATCAGTATCTCAACTCCAAAGGAAATATATTTGAGGGGGTAAAGTCAAGTGAAAATGAGCTCTAGTATCATCTTCCTTGCAGTTGAGCCCTAAATTCTGAAGACCTTTTCTCCTTTCTCTAAATTGATTTGTCATCTTTTCTTGCAGTTTTCACTTAAAGTCTTTGGTAATAAGTTCATGCGGAAAAGAAACTGAGTTTGCCTTTAGGTCTGAAAACAGATAGTCCAAGATTTCTTCAAACTTCCCAGGCAGAGATACACCAGAAAGCCTTTCTTGGGAGTTCCTCAGTTAATGCAGTGTTGGAGGGTTCATCTCAAGGGAATTCACCTCATCCCATCACATTTTATCAACTCATCTCAAATATTTTCAAAGAGTAAATATGTTTTGAAATTATAATAATAATGTGGACTTCAATACGTGTGTTTGCTTATTTTATATATTTTCTCATAGGAAGACAAAGCTGTTTTTCCCAGCTTTCTCAAAACAAACTTCATCATTTCCTATGCATCACATCCTAAAAACAGCACAATGTGCTGAACAATTATCTCACTCAGAGAAGTTCTTGATAATAGAAATGCTTTTAATGCAGTTTGTCCTCCCAAAGGATACTTCTACATGGATAGATGCTTTCTGAGACCAGCTGGCATTGAAATAAAATGCATCAAAAGAATCTAGAAAAGATGCTCCTCCCTTAACTGAACTCCCATTATGCTTTATCCCACTCCTCACATATGGAATTTGCAGCAAATTTTTTCTGCCAAATCTTTGCTATTGTTTCAGCACACTATTGTTTTACAGTAAAATGCAAGGCAAAAAAAACTCCTTGGAAGTATTTTGTGAAGGTTTTGGTCTTGATACCAGTTATTATCATTGCTCCAAATATTGTTGTTATCATAATGCACTGGAAGCAGTAGCACTGTTAAGAAAATACTTGTTGGGATGCCCAGTGGGATTTTCATAGTGTGAGGATCAAAGCTCATACAGGGCCTAAACCTGAGTGATCTTACAAGAATTGTGTTAAGGAATTATGTTAAGGATATACATTTCAAAATATTTGCGTCTTACTATGCTCTAGCATTGATATGGACTACCCAGAAGAACATCACAAATTTACTTTATTTAGATGGAAACTTATATTTTGGTGAAGGAGATGTGAAGGTGGTATCTCCACTGTGATCTGAACCTAAAACATAAAAGAGGTATTTCCTGGAGCAGAAAAACACATCTTATTGAAAGGAAATTCAAAGAGTTCTGAAAGTTTTTCAGTCTAATTAGAATGTTCTTTTCATATTCTCAGTGGTAGTTCCTGGAGGAACTATTCCTCCAAGTCCAGCTGGCAGCAGAGAAAGCAGTGCATCATTCCATAGAAATGGATTCACTTATTTTCCAGGCTCCTGCGGGCATTATCGCCCAACAACCCCTTTGTTCTTGCAGGACTGTGAACACTGGATTGGCAGTAATCTTTCCTGCTCTCGTCCTTTGGCAAATTGCTTTGCTGTGATTTTTGGAGGTTATTAATAAAGTGTTGATGCATTAAAAGGCTTCAGAAAATGTTTGGTGAATAACAGTCTGCAGAACACTGTGATGCAAGAATTTTTCTGACATCTGCATGCAAGGCATGGACTCACTTCTGGGGCCACTTCCAGTCCAATGCCACAATTCCAACAGGGACTTTGTAAAACAAAGACTTGTTCTTTTCTGTATCGGATGATGGCTAATTTTCATGTCTTGTTAGTTGAAATAGGTTAGCTTGTTATTACAATTCAAGTCCTTTTGACTACATAGACCATCATCCTGGCTGGAGCAGGCAGAGGTATGTTCTGAAGTCTTCAGTCCCTGGGATATGTCAGACTTCAGAACATGGCATAAATGCTCTAAAGGAAACACCAGTGGTTTTCATCTGCATTTCTGTACCTTTTCTCAACCATGATGAAAAGAAATCTGAGTCATCTTATTGCACTTTGACCCCAAACTGTCCTTCAATTTACTGTTTATAACTATCTGAAATCTTTATTCTCTTGCTCTGGAAAAAATAATTTATACAGTCAACAGAAGGACGCTTTGTTCAAGAGTTAGTGGTAGTGTTTCCTGCAACAGCCAGATAAACATGCAATGTCCTACCCACAGAAGTTTTATTACTAGTAAGACAAAGGCACAATAGTCTCATCAAACAGCTGGATCAAGTGCAATCCACTTTAAATGAAAGCATGTAAACCAGGAAATCTGGGACTTTTACAAGGCTAAACTGTAAAATAACTTAGTAGAAAATCATATCAAAGCTTAAAGGCATAAAACATAAACATGCCTATGAATTCCAGGATAGTCTTTGATCTCAGCTTTGACATTATTAGTATGTTTGTCAATGAATGCCTTCATGAAGAAACAACTTTCCCTTTTTACTCACAAACGCTGTTACCACTCCTATTGTCTCTGCAATGGCACAATGATGCAATGTATAGGGGGTTTTTCTGAGTGGAATGACAGTTAACTAGGCCTTTGGACTTGAAAGTCTTGATAAAATTTCCAAATGTCAATTAGAATCATCATACTCATAAAGTTGGGGAAAGCAGAAAAGTGATGCCAAAAGAAGGGTAAATTTTCATTTTGATACTCCAAAGTGGCTTGCATTTCCGTGCACTTACTCAGCATTGACTCTAATTTGCCATCCATCTAAAGATAAGCATAGGAGAGACAAGTGATTGGAATCTACACACGGGGTGATTCACAGCTTCTTGCCACATGAAAAGAGAAATAAGCACAGAGGAAGAAGAAATAATGTTTTCCACTTCAAACATTTCAAAGTTGTTGATAAAAATGCAAGCCCTCAGGTTTTAAATACTTCTCTGGAATCTTAGTTCAACGTACTGCTGAAAGTAGAAATTTGAATTATAAACACTAACTCTGTGAAGATTTCTTCACATAAAAACATCAAACAATTCATTTTTTATTAATATTACCCAGTATAGGTAGTTTAAATGAAATTCATGGATTACAGCAGTTCTGGACAATCAGAAGAGCGACTTCACACGAAGTGTTGCTAGAGGAGGGAATGACAGGTTAAATATAATTCTTCAGAATGTATAATTGTTGTTTTTATGGGCAAAATATGCTCAAAAGACTGGTACAACACAAAGAGATTTTGTTTTCTCTATTGATTGGATTACATACAGCATTTCTGCAGGTGCCCTGAAACAGCAGTACCAATGTCAGAAGTACACCTAGACACTAACCAGTAATTACTTAACAATATTGAAAATCTTCCTTTCTTAAAAAAGGTCACATGTAAAGCTTAAAAGAGATGCCTGTCTTAAAATTTTGAGTCAGAACTATCACTTTGCATATGCTTCTTGTGACATCCTTGTGGAAATAAATAACATCAAAGTGAATAGCCCTTTCGTGACCCCGGTACATTTAATTCCAATATATGTCAGGATACCTAAAATGGAAACTGTTCTGAGGGTTCTTTTATATCAAAGTCTAGAAAATAATTACAGAATACTGTAAAAGGATGTCTGGACAGCTGAGAGTTGGCAGTTTTTATCAGCTTTCGAGTGTGATGAATATGAGTTAAATCTCTGACATTTTGCAGCTCAGAATCGGTGTCAGAAACTTCCACAGTTGTTCCACAGAAATCTTCTATCAGCTTGCTTCAGTGTCAATTTTTTATGAAAAAAAGCTCTGGAAACTTGTTTATTGTTTTACCTTCAACAACTGTAAGAGACATTTGCCAAACTTCAGAGGAATCTGCAGGAGACAGCAGCACTGTGTGTGTGTCATCTTTCACAGCAGTTGGCAGCAGCCTGGATAGTCATCTTCCACAGAAGTGGTTTTCCTGAAATTCTACAAGCTGCTACAAACAAGTCTGATGATATGAAATTACTGTGAGGTCAGTCATAATCAACAGCTAATCCTGCCTGTTACTAAGTCAAGGTAAATAAACTGTGTCTGTGTTAGGTTTAAATTGAGGTTTAGTTAGTTAATCTTTCTTTAACCTCACGCCACAGTCCTACAATAGACTAACACCAAAACTCCTTCAAACATCTTTTTAGGATTAGGACATATATGCCAGTAATTTCACCTTGCTAGTATTCACATGCCTGTTGTTTGCTTCACAGCAACCACTTATAATTTTAAAATGAAAGAAAATTTTTAAAATCTTTAAAAGTCTTCTTTTCCTTTGTTATGCCTTGCATCTATCTCTTAGTCACATTTCATGGTTCACAAAAATTACTACAGAGAGACATTTCAAGATGCTATAATACAAGAAAAGACTGTATTGTATACAATTCCTTGCCTGCCTCTCTCAGCTTTCAAGTTTTCCAAGTCCTTTGCTTTCTAGGCTTAATAACCCTAAATATTTCACGGCTGTCAACACTTCACTGGAGATTTATCTTGTCCATCTTAAAGATCATTAAATTCCTTAAAGGTTGTAGAAATGCCATGCCAAGAGTCTTTCTGCTACCACCCTGTTCTGGCAAAGCAGCCTTCACAGTCTGACAGCAAGCAGTTTTACCATTTTGGGGAGAACATATTGCCAACACTAAAGCTATTGAAAAGGCAAATTAAACTGAAAGCCCCCAGGAATCAAGCAATGATTAATATCCAAAGGCTTTTGTGAAAGTTTAAAATTTTATTGAAGAAAAGGCCATATGTGAGAGCAACGTATTTGCTTAAGGTAGATCTACCTTATCAGCACATTGCTGCTTTTTTTTTTAAAAAAAGTAGAGCAATAAAATACCAGTGAAAATATCAAGCCAGAAAGTATCATTTTTACTGACAATGTTCTATTTGCATATCTCTGGAAAGATGATATTTCTTCAAAGAAAGGAATGAAAGAATACTACAAAAAGATCCCTGAAGAAAGAAAACCCTTTATTATTCCCTCAGCGCTTTGTAGCTCTCTACTACTCTTTTCAATATTTCAAATAATCAAAAAGCCTGCAGTCATGAGAAAGATTCCTTGGCATTCATTGGCAAACCAAACTGAGAATAAGAGATAGATCCAATTTTGAGGATCTGGTGATCTTAATAGACAATATAGACATGGACAAGAGAGAAAGGAGAGATTGTTATTGACAAGGAGAAAGGAGAAAGTCTCCTTTTTAAGGAGAAAGTCTAAGTATTTTTAGGTCCTAAAACACAATGAAAAGCTCCCTTCTTGGATTTGTAAATGCGTGTCTGTGTATATCTACCTGTCAGCCTGAGTCATTTGACTCTTACTGGGTTTTGACATCCTTATCCAGAAACCGTACATTTTATATGACAGAAATATAATTAAGTCCCACCTAAACCATGTGTTCAGCAGATTTTGCCTCTTTACCTGCGGTCCAGCCCCAGTCAGAGTTGCAGCTCCAAAACAACTCAACAACTCAGTTCTTTTTGTTTTTACAAAAAGGCTGAAAATTCTGCAGGTTTATTGATCTCCTGAAAATTTGTGTCTGGTCATGCTTGTGAGACATACCAAAAATCTAGTCGTGCCCCCACAGGACTACTGCCCTATCTAATGAGGGACTTTAGGAGAGGTGTATATTTGTATTCACAGAAGTGAAGAAGGTGACTAGAAGAAAATTGTGGGGTCTAAAGAGGAGTGATGAAGGAGGCAAGCCAGGAATATGATACATCATTTGTACTTTGAACTGGCTGTAGACATGACAGTAAGCTAACTCCAAGCTGAAAGCCAAGGGATGGGAGAGAAATTCAGCATGTTGGGTTATGAAATATTCTGAAAACTAATTCAAATTATATTTGAAATATTCATTTTCCAAGGGAGGAATGAAAGAGGTTTTTATTTAATAAGCTGGGATAAATTTTGCTTAATCTAAACCAATTTTTATTTCTACATGGTATTTCACATGATATGTGCATAATAAGAAAAATAACAAAATATAAGAGTGACAGGTTTTCTGGGAATATTACTAATCTCATTCTGGTTTACTGCTTTTCAAGAGACACTCTGAACTTAAAAATGAGCCTCTCAAAGAAGGACAACTGTCTGAACTGATTGGCTTTGCAGCTGCGTTTATCTGGTTACACTAACTTTGGGTCTCTCCTAACCTGCATAATAGCATCTCCTGTAGCCTCAAGCAATGACAATTTGGGTTTTGAAGGTCAAACTGAAGTATTTTATGCATTGCTTTATTATGGGCCTTTGATATTCCAGACATCTGGGGAATGATGCTCAGAGGTCTTCCAACAAACTTTGCACACCTTGGGAAGGGTTACTCAGAATAATGCTGGTGATATTTTTATGTATGCTGTAGGTATCAAAACGCATAGGTACTATGTACAAAACCATCAACAAAATGTTAGTGTGACAGAGGCAGAATTTAGATGCCTACAGCCTACTGCAGTTGCAGTAAAGCCCCCAAAACAACAAGGTAAATTCATGTCAAACAACAAAATGAGTTGTTGCATGTAGCATATGCAGCCATGCACCAGTTTCCAGGAGCAGCAAGCCCCTGGTGGAGCCCTCCCATACCAAAGAAGGTAAGTACAGGGGTGTGGTGATCCCACAGTGGGAAGGCAGGTGGTAACAGCCCGGCACTATTCATAGCAACATGCAGCTGCAGGCCACAGCTGCCCTTCTGAATGACTTTCCAGACTAGCCATGAAGTAGGAGGAACAGTTAGTTTGCTACTTGTTGGAACTACTTTTCCTCACCTTTGACAAAGGCGGACTGGGTGTCATCCTTTGAACTCACAGTTTCCCTCTCAAACCCAGAAAACTAGAAGCCAGACCTTGAAGGTCATTCATTTTGATCACTGTAATATCTTGCAGTATCAAATCTTACACACCAAATGGGCGAGATCAGACCTACCTGCAATTGCCCAAGTATCCCTTTAGGCAGTATTTGTGCACACACTTCCAAGAAGGCATCCAGCCAGGTCCTTCCCAGAGCTGACTGGAAGCATTTCTAGCTCACTAGGCAGCAAAAGAAAGTAGCAATGCATGGTAAGAAGCACTCTCCTTCAGCTGGATACCTAACTCTCTCCTAAATTTTGTCATCAGCGATGATTCAGAAAGGGAAGTGCCAAAATGTGGGGTTTGTTGAGTCTTGTGACTGGAGAAAAAGCCATATATTACCAGCCTTCAAACACAAATTAATAAAACACCTTTTGTGCTCAAGATCCTGAGTAGATGGGCGGATCTCAAAATCAGTTCTGGTTTAAGAAACAAGAACTCCCAAGGGAAGTTGAAGTGCAGAAATATTCTAGAACTTGTTTTAATTGGTGACTGTCAGAGGTCAGTGTCTCTGGATCACGTTTCCAAGGCATCCACGACAAGTGGCAGACTGAAAAACCTTCCTTCCAAACATCGTCTACTCTTTCAGTCTTGCAGTGGTTACTCTGAGCATCATAAGAAAGTGGTCTCCAAACATCTTGTTACCAGTTTCTGCAGTCCTGATCATGAGGTCACTTGTTGCCCTGATAGTTATGCAGCTTTATAATGCTGCTTTTATGCACTGCAGTTTGATGTGACATGATCCAGCCACAAAAATTGATTGTAAATTCTGAAATGTGTTGTTCCCAGGAAGCTCTGGGGCAACCTGTTTCTACCATCTCACAACAGGATTCTGGAAAAGAAGAGACTATTAGCAAGATTTCAGAGAGCATAAATTCACTGGAAAAAGAGACTTAGGCCACTACTGGATGTCTGAAGAAAGAGACATTGAGACATCCTCGGCCTCTCAAGTTTAAGAAGCATTCAGAAAATATTTTACCATATAGATAAGACTAGAGCTCAGAGGAGAACTCAACGGTGTTGCAATGCAGCCTTGATTTCTGCAAGCCATGCAGAAAAGCCATCACAGGCCCTGAAAACTATTTTGCCATGTTGCCAAATAGCCCTTTTTCCAGTAAAGTTCATTAGTTTGAATGAAGCCTGATGCAGACTTCACTATCCTTCCCATTTGTTGGAGTGCACACTTTTTCAGTTTTCTTAGGAGTTTGTAAAATGGGTTGTATTGTAGGGTTCACACAGCCAAAGCATTCTCTTCTGTTTAATGCAAGGTCTCTGCTACAATAACATTCATGCCCTCAGAGAGTCTGCCAACATATAAGTAAGGATGACAGCATTGTGTGATTCATGGCTGAGCCTTTCCACAATCACCTTATAAAGCAAGAGATTAAGGACAGGAACCCTGTGATTCCATTCAGTTCAGGTATGCACTCCCAATATCCTTATTTGCTGTGTTGCTAGGTGTTCTACCTATTTAACACATCCATCCCACACTGCTGTCAGGAGCTTAAAAAATTTATCAACAATTAAATATTAATAATAGCCTGAGCCAATATGTCCCCCTGACATACTTCTGTCAGTGTACATGCACATGTCTATAAATGTGCATTCCATTCTAGGGTGTGGGTTAGTGTTAAAGATGGTGTCAAGATGGAAGACCGATGCTAAGAAAACTGAAACAAATAAAAAACCAAAAAGTTTTGAGTCACCAGCTCACACCTTCAAGCAGCGTTCTCCCTTATTCTGAGCTCTTAAGTAAAAAGAGAGTATTTACTTCCAAAAAAAAAAAGAAATTATTCATATTCATGGTCCTAATTATTCATCATACACTTTTCCTAATTGTTATTGTACTATCAATAAGGTTCTTATTTTAAATAAAGGATAGCATCCAAGTAGTTGCAACTCATTTAAGCTCAATATGAGAGATGAGTAGTAGGCCAGTACAAATGTATGATGCATAATAGTCCGTGTACATACAGGCCAGTACAATGTACAATTTGACAAAAGGGGAAGAACAGCATAATTAACTACAAAATTACAACCTAGACTTCCCCACCTAACCACCCAGAGTATGTCCTCATCCTTAACCCTTTCTTTTGGCTCTCTCTCAACAGCTTGTGGGTTTGAGGATACCATTCTGAGGCATCAGGCTGTTCCCACACTGCAGGAATCTTGCCTACACAAATACCATTCCATCCAGGATATCACTGTGGGAGTCAGATGGAGTTAGCTGCTTTGGCACCAAACCCATTGGTATCAGAATTTCATGCTGGATCTAACCCAAAATTCTCAGATGCAGTAAAAGAACTCAGCACCGTTAAAGCTAGATAAGTTGAGCTGATTAGCACTACCTATAGAACTGATACTAATAGTACAACACATCATCTAGATGTTTTAGACAACAAAGTCAATCCAAATTGTCACTGAATTAAATAGACCTTGAATCTCTAATTCTGTGAAAAGAACATTTCCAGGTGTACTTATAGTAAGGCTTTTCCTCTCTGTTATTTAACACTACCATTAAAATCCAAGCAATGACTGTCATTTTTATGCTTTATGCAGTGATAAGTGTAGTCCATACTTGCCAAATCAATTCTGGCTTTACTGTAATGTCTCCCAAGAGTCCTGGCTAGCGCAAGGGTCTAACTGTCACCTTCTCTACACTGCCAAAACCAAAAAAACAATCAAAATATTCTCACTTTTCCAAGTGAAAAGCATGGTGAAGCAATTTAACAGCACAGAAAAAAAAAAATCATTTGGGGAGAAATAATGACAAAAATAAAACTCTCCATAGATGGATGTCTGCTTTAGTGAGAGGTCCAGTTTTTCTTCTGTCAGCGTAAAATGATCACACTGCATCTAATCATGCACTTTGCCTTATGTGTGTGCTACTTTAAGAAGGGGAAGTCATTGTTTCTCCTGAAACATTTGTCTTCCAGTGCAGCAGGGGAAGTCCCCAGACTTGTGTTGATGACTCTGCTCTCTGACCACTGGCTTTCTGGGATACCAGGGACTCAGACTTCTCTGGGGTTTTTAGTTTATTCCCCTTTGAGACTTACATCATTGGAATAGTTCACAAATGACCTTTAGAGGCATGTGGTATGCCTAGCAGTATCTTTCATTCCTTATAGATAAGGAGTGACTGCCATCTATTTCATCAGTTGTAATTATAATGCTCAAGAGTTTTGCCTTAGGACTAGGTGTGTTTGGTTTAAATTTCTTGACTGTCATACCTGAAGAAAACTGGCAAGGCACTCTCTAAGTTCATTCACTGTTTTCCTCTTTTTTGTTTTTTCAGGAAAATTAGTCAGTCTATAAGCTTCTGCTTGTGTAAACATATATGTGTTGTATTGAAGAAAGTTCAAGTGAGCATTTCCAAACTATACTCCACTTTATAGCACAGGGCTCCCCAGAGCTGGTTCAGCTGTGTGGTAAGTGAATGGTGCAGAAGAGAAATGGGAAAATATCAAAAGAATTCAGGATAAAGAGAAAGATGACAAATCTGAACTACCTGGGTTTAACAGTGTCAGTAAAATATGTAGATTTAGATGACTGAGTCACAGTGATTTTTCCTTCCTTGTACCACAGTACACCCTCTATGAAGTACATAGAGGGTGTACTGAAGTACACCCCTTCTGTCTGTGATTCCAGCTAACCTAGACAAGGAGAGAGACAGGGCCAGGGCCATCCAGCTCCCTGTGTCAGAGAAGAGAGTGTATCACTCAGGGACATGACTGCGTAGTGTAAAGGAGCAAACCGGTGCAGTCTGTAGATTCACATTCACAACTATACCAGCCTGTCTCATCACACGTGCTTCATTGTACTTAAAGTAGGAAAGAGCAAGGCTTGGATGCCAGGATATGCTAAGCATCTTAAGCTTACACAGTTCAGGCTACGAGAGCTGTCAAGATGATTTTTTGCTGTTTCTGCAAATGAACTACGCCATCTTGCTTGCTTTCTGCTAAGATAAAAACAACAACATAGATAATCCATCTAAAGGCAGCACATTCCATGTGAAACAGGAGTTCTTGTTACAGCTGTCTACTCTGCACTGCAGCCTATCAAGCAGCCTGGAAACATGACAGGATAATTGTCAGTGCTGTAACTAGAAGATGTGTAATAACATGTAAATATTTCTGCATGTTAGAAATTATATCACAACAAAATTGACTTGGCTTTTACACAAAGTTCTGCACCTGAGATGAGTCACTTTGGTGCGTAATCGAGTAACGTCCTTTTTTTTTTTGCAACTGTGTTATATAAATGCTTTTACAAGGTGTATATAATCCAGCAATACTGTGGAGGGCTGATTTCTCAGAACACCTGAGCATGTTGTTCTCCACTGAGAACATGTGCAGATGAAAAAAACATCTTGTATTCCAGTGAAAACTTCTTTGCACTCAATCAAACAATGACATAATTAACAAAAGTTAACATCAGCGTGATTTTAACCATAAAGGCTGTGTAGAACTCAGGATGGGCAGAACCCTTTGAACAGAACTGGAAAGCATGTCTGCATTGTGCAAGGGTGTGCAAAGTGAGAACCTGAGCTAGCACATACCCAAACTGGTCTGTCTGCATGGCAGAGCAGAGTGCCACGTTACTGGCTTGTGCCTTGGAAGCAGGAGAGAGCAGCAGTGTGATACCACACCCAAGTAATGAGCTTGGCATCACTGTGCTGACATGGCCACCCTCCTCCAGATTCCAGGGCCCCATCAACCCAGGCATCTGTGCAATGTGCTGTGCGACACTGGAGGGGTAGGCTCAGAGTTACACGGGTCTTTGGATCAAGAGAAAAATCAAGGATTCAAGAGAATGAAGAAAAGCAACCCCTCAAGTATAGGAAGAACAAGATGAAGAAGATTAGAGATTACTTTGAACAAGGAAGGCCAGTTGTAGAAAGCTAATAAAACTTTGGGGAGATTAACTAGTAAAAGACAGGGACATAAGTAAATTCTGCAACAGGCCAGTGTAAAGCACAGTAATAACCATGCAGCTAAGTAATACATGGCCTTGTGCTGGTTCACTGCATCCAGATGATCTTCATGCCCAAGGACATATTAAAATGACCAGCATATTTTGAGATATCACATTTGAACTCAACCAGCATGATAAACCTCTTCTTTATTCCCTTCTTTATAGCTCATTCTGAAATAAGTATTTGCAATGCTGCCTTTAAATCAGTTTTCAAAATGTTTCAGGAAGGATCTAAATTTCTAAAAACATTTCAGAAGTTAAGTGATCTCAGAACTCATAACTCTTTCTGGTATTATGCTAAACATGGTGTTTTTATGAAACATACTATCTCTTATATAAACCTGCTGTAAAATACTGTGGCAGAAAATAATCTTGATGCTTGGTGTGGTTTTTCAAGCTGGTTAAAACCATATTTAGATTATGGAACATACATTATGCAGATGAGTGACAATGCAAGCAGTGAATTCTTTGTCAGAAAGATCTTGGTAGAGACTGCTAACATGCAACCTCTGGGATAAAACTATCAGGAACACAAGTTGGTAAATCCATAGCAAAGACGAAGGAGAAGTTCCCTCACCATCGGTGCTGGAAATCAAATAACAATTTGTTCTGTATAAAGCAATTAAAAACATTAGTTGAGGCAGAAACTTTATAGCTTAATAGCTAGGGTAGTTGAAATATTTGTCCTATTTTAAAATAGCTCCTTCTATGCATCACATACAGTGGAAATACACCTCAAAAATCCAGTTTTTGTTTGTTTGTGTATAGGAATAAACATCCTTAAGGATGTAACTGTCTAAGGAGATTGGAGAAGTTACACAGTCATACCCTCATTCTTTTCTCTGCCAGTCACTCAGAGGAATCAGGAGCATCTAGAATCTTAGTACACATCAGATTCCCTGTCACCAGGTCAGCAAATGAAGTGCCAGCAGACAGCTGATGAATCCATATGTCAAAGGTTACGTTTTTCCTGACTGAGGAAGCGCTGCTTTCATTAAACTCCCTGAGCCACCCTTCCTACCAACGTCTTCTGCTAAAAATATATTTTAAAAAGGGAAGAATAGAATTGAAAGGTCATCTTTCTGCCTGCATTGCCTCATATTTGTCACTTCTTATGCTACTTCCTCTTGACATCTATTTATAACTTCCTTGTATGAGCTGTCACACCACAAATTTATATGACCCAGTTTACATGTATACAATTGCTTCAAAGATTGCTCTAGTAACCACCTTGGATTTCTAGGTCATTAATTTAGATCCTATTTTTGCCTTTGTCTTTGTTCTGCTTAGGAAAATGACCAGACTGCTTCCAGAAGATTACATAAAACGCACCAATGACTGTAACCTGGCATCTGCATAACCTACACCATTTAAAGGAAGTTTCTGATTTCTGCCTTACTTCCCTAAATGCAGATTGTCTGCCTTCTCACTTAAAATGCATGACATAAGGAACAAGTTGAGAGGAAGAGAGAAGCAATCAAAGAGAAGCTGCAACCAATGCAGAGGGAGCCTTTTTACATGCTCTGGCCAATGTAAATAGTTACAAAATCAGGAAAATCTGTGACCCTACAGTGAGGGAAAAGTTTCAGCACAACAAAGTCTTCTGTTGGCTGATTCAGGAAGTACTTACAAGGTTTCCATTATCAGTCTGGATACCACCTTCTCCTTTCAGAGACCCTGTAGAAAACCTTGCTTGATATTATCAAAATATGTGCTGACAGCTGTGCTCAGGGCAGTATGTCACAGTGCTAAGCCTAGCAAAGTAAAAGGACTGGCCATGTCCAAGCTACTCCTAGAATACAGAAAGGACACAATGAAGCACAACACCTATTTATATAAATATAAATATGCAATATCATTATAAAAATGTGTGTTAAGATACAATCCACAGAGTGTTTATAACCAAAACAGACAGGAGTCCCTTCAGGCACCAGCCTCACACTTTGTGAACCCTTACTTTCTCATGGCATTGTGTTTTGGAAAGTGTTGAGGTAAATATCTTGAGCTCAAATAAGTCTCTCTGGTGAATCAAAACAAGAGGCTGGGAGAGCATGACCCTTAATTTAATAAAGAAATTTTAGAATTCTATAAAGGCACTCACCAGGCCTGATTCTGCTCTGTTTACTGTTGAAACCACATATTTTAAATTCAGGACTCCAGGAATTATAACAGCTATGGTCAAACTTGTTCTACTTAACAAAAATGCATCAAAAGGTATTTTAATAGGTTTGCATGAAGTACATATATTTGATAATGATAACATTCTAAGCATAGGGACAGCATAAACCAAGCAGATTTCAATGATAAATCTGTACTTTATGGGTTTATGTAGAAGTTCCTTTACACAAATTATTCCCACAGTTTTCCTATGCATGCCTAAGCAGATATCCACATCTATTAGCAGTTGCCACAACCTTATTAATGTGAGCATCTTTTTTACTCTATGTTACTTTCCTCATTCTATCAAACCAAACTTTTTGTAAATCAGTGTAGTATAATAATATACCTCATATACTCATCAAATAAGATAAAGAAATATTGCCTTGAGAAAGACAAAATGTAGTATTTTTTCAAATAATTAACTGTAACACGGAACAAATATTTGTAAGGTGACCTGCATGACAGAATTAGGATACTTATGGCAAAAATATCTGGAAATTATTCTACATGTTAATGTTAATTACCACAGGAGATGGGCATTTTGGGTAGGAGAACTACCTGCATTTGTTTGGAGTATTCATATAATAATTATCTTAGCTATTCCTAATTGTTTATAATAAATAGTTCATCATTTTTTATATTGTAATTGTTCTTAGTTTAGTAGAAAAAAGATTCTTCACCAAATATCAATCCATTTCTCTACTCAGTTACATGCACTAAATTTAATAGTGGCAAAAAAACAGAGAACATCTGACTCATTTCATACACACCGGAGTAGACATTCAATATAAGTGAATTGAAGTCATGATAAACTACAAATATACTCAGCTGGAATCTTTATAACTCTCCAATGAGTTTCAGAACTACATAATTCTTTATGAAATATAATATTATAAAATAATCATTTCACATTATAATGCAAAATATATTAATTTGGCTTTGGAAATTTAACAGTCTAGGGTCATTAAATCACAGCTCCGACACCAGCAAATTTTTCCAATATCCATATGACTAAAACACATGCTTCAGCTGAAAATTAAGAAAAAAATTATTCACACTGAGAGAACCCTGATGGAGTTGTCTCAGTATAAAACCATCCATATTAGAGAACTATTGCTTACAACATGCAAGCTAAATTCATGCAAATATTTCCAGAAAAGAAAGCTGCACCTATCTGATTAAATAATGGTTTTTTTACTGATATGTTTAAATGTTTTTTTAAGCAGTACATTGATTTATTCTAATCTAGTTTCAAAGTATAACATAGCCCCAGCATTATAATGATATATATTTTTAGACTTTTTAAATATACATGAAGCAGAATGAGTTGTCAGTAATACAAATCAATTTTAAGGTTTAAAAAAAACAACAAAACAAAACACCTAAGAAACAATGACAAAGCAGTGTAACATTTAAAAACAAACAAAACAAAAAAATAAAACAACTCCAAGGAAGCAAACAAACAAAAAGCCTCACCAAAAGAGCTTGAAATATGTTCAAATGTGATCATTGTCAACCAATTTCTTAACAGACTTCACTTACTAGTACAGCTGCAAAAACTATCAAGGTTCATAGGTTCATATAAAATATCACAGATTTGGGATGAGTTTTTTGTGTGAGTATTTGACTTGTTACCCCTTTCTGAAAAAAAAAAAAAAACTTTTTGTTTTTTTAAACTAGACAGTCTGGCTAATTCTCATAGAAATCACTGTTTACAAAAAGGGATGATTCAATTAAAATCATTGTGAAATATGGGCTGCTCATAAAACCTCTTTTATTTACACCAATAAAAGTTAAACTTTTTTGAAAGACAAAGAAGCAATTGAGATCATGTTTCCCCAAACTGAAATAAAAGTGAAAGCCAAGTCAAGGATCAAACTCCTGATATATTCCTGTTAAAAACTGAAATGTTTTTCCAAACCCGTGAGTGGTGCAGAAGAGAAGAAAAAGATCATTTAATCAGCATCTCTTTTTTTTTTTTGTCTTATAAATAACTCAAAGCAAGACTATCCATATCTGTTCTGGCCTTATATTTTGTACTGCTGTTCTTGTAATTGAACTTCGATTTGTAAAATTTTTCTCATGCTGCAGACTCAGGATGTCATCAGGTTTTTAAGAGGCATTTGCAATGATGCATGACAGCACAGACACTCTGAAAGAGACAGACATACAACAGTAACTCCAAGGGACTAATACTCTGCCTTTTTTCTGCTTGTTTACTTGTCTGTGCAGAATGGACATGGCCACTTCAGAATGGAAATTATTCATTATGTTGGCCCAGAGCAGACATGCAGGGACAGATTTGAAATGGCCTCCTGGTTTGACAACACCACATTAATGAATACTATCAAAATGAGCAACAACTTGAACACATGCAAATGCTGATTTAATTCAGATAGCATTTCCCCAGTTTTCTTGAGGGAAAACAAATATGGATGTCAAAATAAGCCTACAAAGTATGCCCTGCTTATATTTTTTCCTTTAGTTAAAAATAAACAAAGCAGATTTCTGGTTCACAATAGAGATTAAATGTTTTCTGTTGCCTGGTTTGGGGGATATAGGTTTTGTACCTATCATAGGGATGCAGTGAAGTTCTTCTTCCGCATCAAATTTTCCAACTTAACAAGGGCAATAATAGTTTATATTAGTTGTAATAGTACTTGGGCGTGTTGAGTATAAATCCATGCATGCAAACAAGATCCCTCTGTGGAAGGGAAATTTCTGCACAGATTTTAAACAGACTACCTGCCCAAAATGTATCACATATGGACTTCAGTCTAGGTTTGGATCTCTGAGAGAATCAGGGCAAAAATTTCATGTGAGAAGCAGCCCATTTGTTGTGTTAATGTTCAGAAGTCAAGTAGACTCTCAAAACCACTTAAGTTTGGGCTTTAATAAATCTTTTGCTTTACTCTGAATTTGGATTTTTTTCTCCATTAGTATTAGAAGGCGATTCTACCTCCAACTAAAGGTCTTATTTTTGCTGCTTCTCACCAAAATCAATTTGTCCTGGCTTGTCATATTCCCTTTTAAATCAAAGTTGTAACTAAAAAACCAAAAATATTTAGGGAAAAAACACTCCCATTTCCCTTGAAGAAACACAATAAGCCAGACCGTGAAGCTGTGAAACAAGCACAGAATTTTTTTTCCATTGGGAGGTAACATTTTCTATGCAAACTGCAGCAAATCTAGAGATGCTGCAGGTCCCACAGTGCATTGTAGCAGAGCAGACCGTTCTTATTTCTGCTTCACATCTCTTGGATTAGGCAAGGCCCCAGGCTTTCTTCAATCAGTATGCTGTGGTTTGGGCCCTACCCTGGATGACTAACATTTTGGTGGAACTATTTTCAGTCAAGGGATTATTTGTGTACTCCCTCTTGAATACTGATCCTACCACATCCACTTTGTGTCACAGCCCTAAACAACAAGAGGGGAAGTGCTGCCAGCATTTCTCCTGTGATCTTTGCGTGAGCACCCTCATCCAAATTGCAGCCCACTCACTCTTCCTGGCACTGCAAAACTGCTGTGGGAATTGTACAACCATTGAAATGGCACCTTCACACACAGACCAAACACAGCTTCTGTTTCCTCATGCCTTGTTTCCAACATCATTCCATTTGGTTGTTATTTTTCTGGGAAGAGACCCTTTGGCTTTCCCTTGCTGTTAAAGTACTTTAAAAGTACATAAGAAAGGCTCTGCTAATAAGGTGGTCATTAATTCAGCCAACAGGGTTACTAGTGTTGGACTGACAAGGAAGGAAACCAGAAAGGGTACTCTGCCTCCTTGCATTTCAGAAGGAAAAATAGTCCTTTGCCAGATCCTGAACTATTAGTACATATATTATTGTTGGTTTAACATTAAACAGCAAGTTACTGTAGCCACCCTGTAGTCCTGACTTTCCTACTTTTGATTCATATGAGTCCCTACTAAATGTGCTTCTGAATCTGATTTTGGGCAACCTGTTAGTTCTGTGCATTGCAGAAGGCAACAAGAGCCACTTTCAGCTCTGGAGTCCACTGTAGAGATTATATGTCTTAGCTGGAAGCCTTAGCCTTGCAACCTTTGAATCCCCATTTGGATGTAGCCCTAACTTGTTCAGCTCCTCAAGCCCAGAGTATTGTATTGCTTATGCATTCTGAAACACTGAATAAATTTCTGTGTCTGATAAATATATTAAAACCTTCTCCTTGGAAGAACAGTCTAAATCTCACATACAGAAGAAACCCTGGCACATTATCCCAGTTTGGGATTCCGGGCCATACATAGAATTTTTTGTCCCTGTTTATGTGGACAAGGCATAGGCAAGCAACATACCTTGATTAAGAGCTGTGGGTGCTGTGCTACACAAGGTATTAATAACATCATGATCCTGATACACTCTGCTCTCCTTGGCTGAGGCAGTTCTCCAAAAAGCTTGCTGGCTCTTTGGTTATGGTTTTCATATCTATTTGTCTGTCTGTCTATCTATCTATCTATCTATCTATCTATCTATCTATCTATCATCCATTTCTCTCTATTCAATGTATGCAAAGCCTTGGAGCCTAACTGAAGGTGAGAATACAAGCAAGCAGCAGAAGATGGTGGTCTACATTTCCTCATCTAACTGTGGACCTACTTAGGGCACATAAACTAGCACACTAGTCACTCTCCATCCTCTGCACAGTCAAAAAAACTAGCTGAGGGTGCCTGCAGGGAATCAGCCAGACCCAAGTGTGCTGAATTACATTCCAGATGTGCTTGTATTCTCCAAATAGGAATGAGGGCAACGTTAAGTAAGCTCCTAGTTTAGATGCTTCAGATAAGTGCCAATGGCTTAGATGGGATGTATCTGTCCTCATGTGCCCCTGTGTCAGCTTCAAGAGAAGCTGACAACTCACCCAGTTCTAATGCAGAACTGCAGAATGTTATTCATCATTTGTAAATTGGCACCCTGACATTGGTTGTGATTTACCCCACTGCAACAGCTGCCAAGTCTACATCCAGATTACCTTAATTAAAAGCAATTGTGTTAGATAAGGACAAGTGAAGACACATCATAAAATAAATCAGACAGAAAGAATAATCTTAAATATGCCTCAGGTTAAAATTACTCTGAAAATTGCTAAGAAGGCTTAATATTATGTATTTCATTTTTAATGTGCCTTTAATATGACGACAAAGTTTTTGTTTGTAGTTTCTTGCCTGAGAAATTTCACTTTCTTCCTTTTGTCTGTCTGGTACCCCAAATGCTTGTAGATATTTGTCCCTGGTAAGCTTCCTCACCCCTAGCTACTTGAAACTGCATTTAATTTAACATTACTTCTGTGTTTCACACTGGCTAGCATTCAAAAACAATTGTAAGGGTTTAGGAACATTTCCTCTAGCCAAACCAATGCTGTTGCATGAATAACTGATTGTTCTCTTTTTCCTCCCCTGAAAGCTGTTTGCACAATATAAACAAGCTTTTCTGAGGGACTGCCATGAAAAAAGTCAATTTGGCTCTGTACTGACTGTGTTGGAACATGATTCTCTGACCTGCCTCGTGTGAGGTATGTGAGCTAAATCTTCCAGGATAAAGTAGTTACGTATCTACACAAAGGGAATTCAGGCATTGCATGCACAGTGCATTCCTCACACAGAAAATCAGGAGCAGCTCTAGACAAAGATGACAGCAGTCACCTAGAGCAGTTTTCTGCAGGACTGGCAAAGCAGCCACAGACCCACAATGCATTGGAAAGGCAAGTCTCTTGGTGTTGCTTCCACCACCAAGAGTCAAGATTTATGATAAACAGAGTTTTTCTGACAGAAAGGACACTTCTCTTTATTTCTTGCCAGCACCTGCAGCAGCAGCAGTAGCAAGATCAGGACTGCTTTCTCTCACCCCCCTCTTATGGCTCCATTCATTCCCCAATGACAATGTTTTGTAACCCTTAGTCTGTTTGTAACCCCTTGTTCCCACATGACTGAGATGTCTCAATGCAAGTCTAGTTGCCTAGTTTTATGTTTGTGTGAAGAGACCTTTCATCAAAGAAAGCCTAAGAGCCTAAAGGTGGTGGGGAAAATGACTGACCACCCAGAATGACCTCAGAACACTGGCAATTCAGAGGTGTGATCAAGGAAATGCCGAATTGCAGAAAATCCTAGACTAAGTCAGAAGTCCTGATCCAGGAGCTGGAGACAAAATTACATGGAAGACTTTTGTGAAAAACATAGTGTGAAATGGACTTCTGCTTTTATGGACTTATGTTTCTCCAGATCCCTTGGAGAGTTTATCTCACATGACTTCCATTGCACCACATTAGTTTAAATGCAATTACTGTCTGCATGCATGCAGGTGCACTCACCTTAGAATGGTAGTAGACTGTGTGATGAAAAACAATTATGATACAGCTCCTGAATTTTAGAAATTATACAAAATTCCATACTAAGCAGACAATTAAAATCTGAATATATGCAGAAGCAAGCTGTTCCAAGATCTACAATTAAACAGCTGACTGGATTAGGAGACTGTTTCTATGAACAAGTTTTTCTACTGAATCACATTGGCTTTCATCAGCATGTCATAACATACAGAGTTTCAGCAAACAGCATTGCATGGGGAAACCTGGCAAAGCTTACTGGTTTTCATGCAAGAAAATGGCCAGTCCCTCTAGAAAAAAGCTGCATTCAGAAAGAAGCACTTTTGTATCAAAATAGTTTATGTTTGCTACTGAAACACAGACATAAACATAGCAAATACTCATTTTATTGACCAAACTGCAAGTTTCACATGCATGTGAACTACATAAGCACACATCTATAAGCTAATATAGATATCGGTCATCTTTTCCTTGTTACAGTAACCTAAGTCCCAAGTAGCGTGTCAAGTGTCCTGGTTTTTTGTCTGTGGGTTAGATCCATGTCACCAAATATTGCCCATATGAAAGGTACCCAAACTGGATAAACTACTGTCATAGTTAACCAGGCAGAGACTTCTCAAGAACAACACATCCTACCCACCCTATTTAAAAAGACTAGTCCTTCTCTACCACAAACTACTGAGATAACTTAAACATCCAGTTTTGGAATAGATGACTAATTTGCTGATGACCAAGAGGAATTCCAGTCTACATGTGGAATTGGAAGAACAGGAGGCCATTATTTGGATGTAATAAAACACTATTTAGAAATGCAAAATAACTGAATGTCTCATAAAGAAACATTGTTAGATTTATGATATAATAATTTGAAAAAGTATTTAAGGTTTTAGAAACTATCTCTACTCTTTCTTCAAAATCCATCAGCAAACTATCCTCATGCTGATCAAGCACTTCATATTATCTTCCTCTTTCTTTGTAGTCTTTCTGTGTTATAGGTCAAAACTGGTTCTCTGCAGCTGATGTCAATTTAGACACATTTTTCTATGCATTTTTATTGTTTTCCAGATCACAGAATTGCAGAAAAATTTGGAAGAGGCCTCTAGGTTCAGAAAGTTCAACCTTCTACCAAATACCACCATGCCCACTAAATCATATCACAAATTTTATTAAAATAGCAATTTGGTTTTTGAACACTTTGAAGGACAGTGACTCCACCACTTCCCTGAGAATCAATTTGAAATCTCAGGATATTTTACCTTCTTTTACAGCTTCTTCCAATATATTTTTTCTCTTCATTTGACAATAAATCTTAATTCTATTTCCAGTATTTTAAAACAATTTTCATTAAAGTCTACAGCTTGCAAGTAGTGCATACCTAGTTAAATATTTACATGCATTTTAGTGAAACCAGGGATGCAAACTGAACTGTTTTGAAAATGTGTTTTTACAACTGCATTCATTACTGTTCATTTTTCTTCATCTAATTCAAAGATAATTCAAACATTAATAAGAAAATCTTGTCTCTAAATTTGTAAGACACTGTATTTACAGCAGAACTAAATAAGAATCAGCTAGTCTGTTGATTCTTAATTTAATGCAGTGGATGCTGATTTTGTCATTCATAGTTAAACTATGATGAAACAACTGTCTCTCACTAACTCTGGGTAGTGCTCTGAAACTTTCAGCTTCAGGCTGAAATATCCATTTCTTTGTGTCAGCTTGTAACTTATTTATGTAAAATTAAACACTTGCTGTAGTAAAAGCTGCTGATTGAAATTTGAACTTTACCAGCATCTGAAGATGCCGGAATCACTACTTTGCACCTTGGGACAAAGATTCTATGAAAAATTAAAGGGAAGTCGCAGATGCCATGATACCCTGGTGTCCAGTACAAAAGCTTTTTCTGTGATGGCATGGGAATTGTCAAAAGCTCCACAATTTGGCCTAGTATGGATAATATTGTTTATCCCTTTACCACCAGATTTTTTTAAAGATGACTGGAATTTTTCTGGCTTGTGCTGAATTCAAAGCTGCCCTTTGGGATGCACTGACTATGTTAAGCAGTGTCAGAGTGCCATTTATAAAATGTGTTTTCCATTTTGCTTTGCTTTTCAATGTTTCTTTATTTTGGGATTTCTGTATAGAGTGGAATGAGTACAAGGTAGGTGCAAATATACACAAGACAAATCTTCAAGGATTCTGTTTGTTTTTCAATTTCTCTGAATGGTTTTTATGGCAAAGGTTATGCCATAAAAGCCACTGTCTTAGCCAAGGATTTTGAAGCCATTTTGCATTTTTAGATACATAATTTACAATCTATCCATCTCTTAATTCAGCCATCTACCCAATTTTTAAAAATCTGATCTTTGACTATAGCCCTAGTGAGCATCAGTGACAAGATATCTGGTATACAGATAAAGAGTTTTCAGTTTATTTCCAGGTTTCCTAATCACCTTACATTTAATACATTACATTTTTATGGTCTTCTGGCTTCAAGCCAGAGTTCCAGATATATTTTCTGTTTAAGGCAGTCCAAAATCTGTTACTGTATATATTACACAGTAAAAGTAGTTTACACCTGAAATTTTCTTGAATAATAAAATAAAACCAACCTGTTGGACTTGAAGATCCTTGTGGGTTCCTTCCAGCTCAGGGTATTTTGTGATTCCATGAAAGTTAGCTCTTAAATGGCCTTAAATGTGGCAGCCACCAAGGCATTTCTTAGAAATAGATAGTCATCTATTTCAAAGGCATCTTAAGCAAAACTGCCACATTGCTCAACACAATCATTACATAAGAACTATAGATTAGTATATCAATTTAATAGAAACATAAATTGAAATATCTGATGTTTTCCATTTATTCCATATTATTTGTTTTGGTTTTAAAATGTTGAATAATCTATTTTATTAACTTAGTGATTCTGTTGCAGACATTTGTGTTCAACTAGCAGTTTAATAAAATAAATTAACTTGCAATAATTTACAAACATGATTGCTTTTAGGCTCATTAAGTTTTCTCAATGAGCATATTTGCCAGAGAATTATATTGTGACTTTTGTTCCTTGGTGTGAACAAAAGATTTGAGGAAAAGACAAATATTCTTTTTCAGTGAGACTGATAACAACTGTTTCTTATAATCACAGTATTTTTAACTACTGAATCATTAATCTTTATGGTTTATACATTACTCCCAAGCAGGAACCTAATAGTTAATAGCCTCTAAGATGAAAGATGTTGTTAAACTCTTTCAAAACCCCAAGAAAATGTAAGACCTCTTTTGAAACTGAGAGATATTTTGGGTGGAGGAAACTTGGTGGTTTGGTCTCAGCTTTCTCCTTCAGGGTAGGATATTGAATAATTTTTTCTCAGAAAAATTGCCAAATTGCCAATTAGGTTAGATTCATCATATAAATCACATAGTTCCCTTATATACATCCAGAGGGTTTCAAGAAGGCTAAAAATATGTGATGGGAATTTTAAAAACGCTAGTCAGCAAAGATGACCTTCACAGCTGAGATAATGTGGCTACAGAGAGGAATTTCCCAGTCTTACTGCAGACAACTTAATTTTCTTTCATGTGGAGAGGGATATTTTTGTTGTTATTATTTCACTGCATTTTAGACTCACTAGAACATTTTAATTATAAAGCTATTTGTTTCGTTAATTATCTCTTTGACACTCTTTATTAATAGAAGTCAACACATTAATGAAAAATAAATTACAAATCAAGACAGCAGTATTTTAAAAAAGCACACCAAATACAAATGACAGCTAATTTTTACCCCAGTCTTGATGATAGGGAATACAGGCTGAGAAGTTGAAGGCAGGAGTCTTGTTTTGTTGTTGTTTTTTACAAACAATTTCTTTAGAGATTATACATCAAATCAATTTTATCCAGATTTATCAGCCTCATAGATTATTGCTACACATATTGACAATTCTTTTATTATTCTTGGTTTTGATCAGGATTGAAGGCTGGTTAGTTCTAGAACATGTTAGAAAATATTTAAACATTTTTTACTAGACTTATAATTTTAAACTAAAATGTGATAGCTTATTATGCAAATAAGCAATAATTTCTTACCATTCATTCACAGTGATAAATGCATAAACCTAACATATAAAAACTCCTAATAAAAAAAAATAAATCAAAGCACATAACCAAATTTTAAATCTGTTAACAGAAGAATAACTGTCTGCTAGATTATCAACGTGATGTTATTTTCTGATCAGCCTATTAATGCCTCAGCAAATAATGAGTTATGCAAAGTAATTGACTCATGAGTATTACTTATCATCATCTCTGGTTCCATTTTGATCTCTATTCATGAAAACACATGTTTTCTATGTATTAACTAATGCACCAGTTATAGATTTTTTTTCTGATTTTATTTGTTTTCTTGCAACTGAAGATGCTGCTATTCATAACATATTTTCTGTACAATCCCAGCTTACCTGTCTGAACTACATCGGACAAATAAATTTTCTCATTCTTTCACTGTATACAGGAAAGAAAGAAGCACAATTCAGTGCTACTTTTGTTTTACTTTTCCGATTACTCAAACAATATTTAATTATTCATGTATTTTAACTTTCCTAAAATACTACAGATATTAGCAAAGGTTTAATTTTGTTATCTTAATAAACAATAAAATTGGTTCTTTGAGAAATAAGTGCCAAATTGCTACTGTTATGTAAACTTAGGCTTACTTTCAGTCTCAGCAGCTAACAAAACCACGCAAACCTACACAGACAGTGTGACACCCACTCACAAGTACAAAACAGCAGGGAAATACTCTGGATCTACAAATATTAAGCAACCTTGTTATCCTTCCCCCTTTGCCTATTTCTCAGGCTCTAACTTACCATTTTCCCTACAGCTGAAACACATCAACAGATGACAATTCTGGGCCAGATCCTGAATTCTGCTGAGATTTCCTAAGTAGCTGCTTGGCAAGTGCAATGGAAGAGGAGATAGAATGGTGGCAGATTTGGGAAAGGGGGATAGCATAAGGGCCAGCAGCAGGATCGGACTCTGGAGACTGTAAGAAAAGTCAGCTGAAGTCCCACAGCTGTGGTCAAAGAAAGCTGCTGTATCTCTTTTCATCAAAGTCTAATGTGGCAAGTGCCCATGGCAAAACTGCTAATGTTTAGTTCTTCATATTACCAAAAAAAAAATTCTTATTAAAATTGAAAGTCAGGAACTACAGCAGTTGACAAGAAAATAAACAGAGTTAATTCAAAGAGAATCCTCCTCTGAGAGTAGGTCAATATATTTTTATTCCCTTTATCTCATTAACAACTTGTGAACCTCTATGAGAGCAAAGTTAAAAGAGTTTTAGCAGTCCCAGGGAAACAAAACTGCTTGTTATTCTCCTACCATTCAGTTCCTTTATGGAAGCTATCCACTTTTGGATCCATGAACCTAACAATACCCAGACAAATAAAAACATGTGCTGTTACTAAAAACCAAGATGAAACAAATAACATGCTTTACAATCTAACAAACCAGAGCACTGTGAAAATAACCAACAACTTCAGTTGTGCATAACAAATCTGAAAGCCTTATCATGCCATATTCATAGTAATACTAAGATCAGAGGAGGATCTCATGACACCATACAAGGTAACATTCTTCCCTGTCTTTGTCTGGTGACAAGTTACTTTTAAGAATTATTATCAAAATCTGTTAGTATAAAGCTTAGGCTGATCAGTCTTAGGTAATGAGATATTGATTTTCCTCACCTCTTTTTTATTTCACAAGTCTGAGAGCTAACTATGACCTTTAATGAAATGAGAACAGATATTCTGAAAACACATGATTCAAAACCTGCTGGCAAATAGATGAGTCTGGATATCACAAGATAATCTGTACAAAGTACACAATAGGATTTTATTACAATAGGATTTTATTACAATTACTATTATGATTACTCTATTTCATTTGAATATTCTCCCTTATTCTCAGGGAGAGAATATAAGGCTTTGCAGAGAACACAAAACTACTCTGTAAGAAATGCAAAATGTGTATAATAAGTTTATGACTTCTGAATAAGGATATAGGTAATGTAACTGTATGGTTTGGGATTTTATCCTTTGTGTGTACTGACCCAGCTCAACAGAGGCACTGGAAAAACAGGTGAGAAAGCAGTACATGACATTTGGATAACTAATGTCCTAACGTGCTCTGCGAAGCCAATATGAGACATCTGCTCTCTTCCAGTGTTGGTCAGATTTGGAAACCTGAAGATCAAGGTTGTTGAGAGCTAATTTGCTTTAGAACTTACTAATAGTGTGCTTGATTTTCAGAAACCTAACTTTTAGCCTAGGTACATCCTAACTCATATAAATAACTGCCTCAATAGACAGCAACAGAAGTCTTCTGATTGAATGCTCCTGACTGGACTCAAAACTTTCTATTTTTCTAGTTTTTCTGATTTCCAATTTTCAGTCCTCTCTAGCACATGAAGAAGAGAGGCACCTAAAGTGAGCAAAATGTTCAGGGGTCTGCCTATGCACAGGAAGGTACAGTTGGGATAGTATAAAGTCAGAGCTGAAGGACAGTCCTGGAATGGACATTATTGCACAAACCTGCAAAGCTTATTTCTACTTATAGATTCTTTGAATCACTAGCAAATCTTTTATCCTTCTGCCTTTCTTTAAAATTTACAGTGTGCAAACTGCTTCTTGAATAAATTTCTAGTGAGCCTATTCTATGGAGTTTGCTCTATGCTCCTCCTGTTTCTTTCTGCTAATGTATTTAAACTGAAACCATTTTCTAGGCCTCACCTCCCTTTGCACAAATACATTTATTTTTCATATTCCACAGTAGTTTTTGTAAGAAACTTGCCAGGGAAAGGAAAAAGAAGGCTGGTGGCAAAATCCTATTCAAATCTTAGCAAAACATCTATGAGAAAGACTTTCAACTGGAAGTGAAAAGTAGATATTGTATTAAGTTTAAAAGTTTAAAAGGTCACATTGTGACTTCTGTTCTAATAAAATTCTCTCTGAGTTTACTGGATATCAGCTCCCACCACAGGGCTGAAAGATTTAGCTGTCATTGAAGAACTCTGATGACAAGTGAAATGAATTCAAGAAAAAAGTTCTCCATGATCCTGAATGATGTAATAATTTCTTCCCACCTTCTACAGTGTAGAAAACTTTGAATTGCTAATCTTGGTTTTTCCTATCTGAGTCCTCAGTGATGTCTTTTATTTGTCAAATGTCACTATTTGTACTGGGGGATAGCCTGAAAATGGAAAAGGGAAACAGTCACACATGTCCCAGAGGGTCTCATTATCTGATGCTCTTTGGACAGGCACAGTAAGCTGCTGCTAGCTACATGTTATTTCCTGTAATAACTAGTGTAAAATCTATGCACTCTGTGCCCAAATTCCTGGCAGGGGTGACAGGACATCTGTCGGCCCAACACTCTGGATTAAAAAAAGTTGGCATTGCTTTCCCGTGCAGCAAAGGTCACACAAGTTCTTTTCCTCCATCACAAGCACCTAATATTTACCTCCTTTTCCTTAGGAAGAAATATCAAACCTTAGTGCACTAAATGCATTTAATGCTGTCTGAGGCACAGCAGCAACCCACAATCACTGCAAAGCTCTGAGGATCAACTGCAAAAATACCAATGCTCATGCTAATGCTGCTCTATAGTTGTACCTTTTATAGACACTGCCACGGGAACCACACACATTTGTTCCCAGCCGTTTTCAGTAGGAGTCAGTCTTTAATTCATAGCTCTCTGAGAATGAGAGACAGGAAGATCTGAAGCTCTCTTCAGGCAGACAACTAAACAATTCCTTAGTAGCTTTTTTAGGATTGTGGAATGATGGTATATCAATAGATTTTCATTAATTTTTAAATTCAATTTCTCTCTGTAATTAATATAGGTAACACCATTTTTCATTGTTGTTTTCTGTTTGGAACCCAGACACGTGCTTTTGAGAGAAGGGATTGCAGACAGGAATGAAGCACCATTACTGTTCTTGTCTCTTAAAACAGTATTTAAAAGCACTAATGAAATTAACATATTTTTACTTATATGTATTCTGTCAAGGCTGTGTCCAAACAAAAGGTACAGAGGAGATGGTAAGGATGAAAAGACTTGTCCAAACTTATAAATGTTAGAGGAAAAATTACAAGTACAGCCACAACTCCAGAATGCCATCCTGGAGCATTAACTAGGAAAGAATACAGCTTCCCTTTTAACTTACTTTTTGTAAAATCTCTGTTTATGTCGACAAATAGTAAATGACATATTGCTCACAGTAAATTATAAGCTGCATATGTATATTATGTGCATATAAAGTGCACAAAGTACATTAAACATATGCTATTTATTTCAGTACTTCTAGGAAACAGAAACTGGTTTGAGGCAAAGCCAGCTGAGTACAAAGTCTGTCAATGAGCTGCTCTGCAAAAAGTGAAATCTCCCTGCCATTTTCCTAAAGGCACTTATTTCTCTCACTGTTATATTTCATGCAACTCTGCTTTCAAGTTTATTCATAACTTGCATTAGAAATTTTGAGCCAAGCTCTAGACAGATTCAGATTTGCAAGTGTCACACCACCTTCCTGCAAACTACACTGCAATTTCTTGATTATTGTAACATTAAAATTTTTCACTACACTTTCCTCACTGACATAAAAATTATGTCGACAATAGAAAAATTAAATAAAAAATTCTTTTCTTTTTTCTTTCTTTTTTTTTTTTACACTATTCAAAAATACCACATTGTATTTCCAGGTAAACCCTTTCCTGGTAAGGACTGGTAATGTCTGATGTTTCTGATTAATAGCATTCTTTCCTTGAGAAAAATTTGCTGCTTTTTTTTTTTCCTGTGAAAATTCCTAAAATTCTTAAATCAACATGTACAACACGGATTGGATTTGTTCTGTTATGCTGCAAAGATTGGCAAGCAACTCTTGTAATATAGTCAAAGAGTGTACTAATGAAAGCTTTCTTTCAACTACTAGCATAGTGAGGATACCTGCATAGGAAACATTGTCAGAGTTACAGAATTCCCAACACAAAAATTTTCACCTCTATTTGTAAAATACTCCAAACTGTATTCTAAAATCTAAGTGAATATATTAAAAAAAAAAAAGTAAAAAATTAAATGTGGGATGGAAACCAAGATGTACAAGCTAACTCACTAACTTCCAGAACTAGGCAGTATCACATAACTTTCTGGAAAGATCCCAAATAATGAGAGTTGTGTTGTACAAGATTCAAATGACATAGGAAAATAGACATACACTTTGATGAGAACAAGACAAATTGGCATTAACCATAAACAATGTGGATAAATAGTTCTTCTCAACCACATAAACTCAGAACAGAGAAATTTTGTAATACCTTTACTTACCAGAAACTGCAATCTACCCTGAACATTTGAATTAATATTATTGCAAAATATAGAATCACTACATGCAAGCTCCCTCTTTGTTTTAAATTCTGTTCTTACCACTCTACTTTTCTATTTTACACAAATATTTATATTCAGCAGCAATACCAAAAGGTACTTTTTTTTCAAAACTATGTAGTGCCACAGCATAAAACAGTTGTTTCCATTTCCTTATCCAAAAATCATTACAATTTTTTTTTTTAAGTTTAAGCATTCTCTCTCAACTGAAATAAGGAAGTTTACTGGACACAAGCCAGAAATATCTGCAGACACTGGTAATTTAAATAAAATAAATCATTAATCAAAATAATCTTTCTTTCCGAAGCAGATCCCTGGACAAAGTACTCTACCTATTTCAATTAGTAAATGCTTGTGTGTGCTGGACAACTTGACACCTTGAGGAATCTGCACCTCCTGTGGGATTATAAAGTATAGCAGGACTTTGGAAACTCCAGGAAACACTTTCAGGAAGTGCTCAGCGCCCACCTAAATAATTTTTTTAGCTCATTAAATTTAGTAGTTTAGTGTTGAGGCTTGTTGGATTTGTTTTTATTAAGGGAGAATATTCTAGAGATAAGTAGAAAAGTAGCAATAGAAGTTGTCTGAAAACTCTCTAGAGCTGTAGATTCTGTAATATTTATCTTACAGACATTTAGACATTTACCTCACAAAGTTTTGTGATTTTAAGCAAAGCTTCCTTACCTGAGTAAAGCAACTGATGTCAGATGCCCTACAGACATCAGGGATCAGGGCCCAACATTACAATTGACTATCTTTGTAACCCGAAATGTTACAGAATCATAGAATGGTTTGGGTTGGAAAGAACTATAAAGATCATCCAGTTTCAAGCCTCACACCATGGTCAGGGATGCCTTCCACCAGATCAAGTTACTCAGAGCCCCATCCAACCTAGCCTTGAACACTGCCACAATGCTGCATCCAGGAGCCTCTGGGTAACTTGTGCCAGTGCCTCATCACCCTCTGAGTAATGAATTTCTTCCCAGTAGCTAATCTAAACCTGCCCTCCTTCAATTTAAAGCCATTCGTCTTTGTCTGTCACTACACGTCCTTATAAAATGTCCCTGTCCAGATTTACTGTAAGACTCCTTTATATGGCAGCAGGGCTCTGTGTACTCTAAGGTCTCCCTGAAGCCGTATCTTCTCCTGGCTGATGAAACCTCTTAGCTGGGACATCATAAAAGAGGTGTTCCAGCCCTGTGATCAACTTAGTGGCCTTCTATGGCTTTGCTCCAGCATGTCCATGTCCCTCTTGCGTTGGGGATCCAAGAGCTGTTATTGTGCAACGTCTAGTATAGCCCAAATGGGATTATATATATTTCAATTTGTTGTTTTTTTTTTTTTTTGTTTTGCTTTGTTTTGTTTTGGTTTTTTTTTGTTTGTTTGTTTTGGGTTTTTTTTAGTCTGATTTCAATGGGAACAAAGATGGGCCCTACAAGCTAAACCAAAAAGATTAAAGAAATTGCATTAAACAAAGTTGAAGTAAACACAGTGGTAGTTTTTAGAGTGTTATCAACATTCCAAAAACTGAAATGCACTCAGCTCCCTAGAGAAAATATCCAGAATGTCTCATTTTAGAGTTGCTAAGCAAGGAAAGCAACAGCTAAAATACACAGTTAATTATTGCCACATGTGTTAGAAATTATGGGCGATTATATTTATTTATTTATTTGTAGTCAGTTTTTGTTTCTCCATCTGTGCATTATTTCTATGTTTAAAATAAAAGAAGTGAGTACTTATTCATGGGACATCAGAGTCTCAATCTGTCATGACTTGTTCTAGAATATTTATTGAAGTTATTTATTAATATGTGAAATAACCTGTCCTGCAACTCTAAATACATTCTTCAAGGGTATGGTTGCATTGGGATATGGGAAAAAATCATTGAAGAATTTTAGGAGACATACATGCATACATTAAAAAGATGATCTGATCCTTCCCTAGCATCCATCAACAATTTTCAACTCAGAAATATCAACTGTCACAGATTTCAGTGAGTGTGGCCTTTTGTACATACAAAGAGATTTCACATGGATACACATGACTACACTTTCTATCAAAAGAACAGTGAAATACTTCAATGTTTGCAATTAGCATGGCAATTAAGAGCTTCAGACACAGTGTTTGCAACACTTAGATTAAATGTCAGTTAGTATCCATTGACATCCTCAAATAACTTTCACTACATGGTTTGCCAGATATTTGGGGAAGTTATGCCAGAAAATAAAGCGAAGTCACACATAAATTGTCCTTGTGAAAAAAAGGAAGCTAAAAGAGGAAACTGGCAGAGTACCTCCTTTCTGGTATCTCATTGTGTAGTACATGAACACGACACTCTTCCTTGAAGTCATGTGAACACTTAAAATTAATGGACAACTTTGAAGCTATGAAGATTCATACTGAATCTAAACCTTCACTGCTCTCTGCAGTTTTATTTTTAACTTTTGTTTGAAGTCTTTTAGTTTAAAGTCTCTAATTTAGTTTAGACAATCCCCAGGCTTTGGGATATTTCAGGTACAAAAATGCAACCCAGCCTCAGTTGCCATTATCTCACTTTACAGCTGTGTGAATGTCCTGGGTAATAGGACGTGACCACCTATGAGTGAAACCCTGAATAAGCTGCTTGACAAATAATTGCTCCCAAATAATTTCCAAAAACACATCAAGAGTTAGAACAGGCCATTCACAACAGGCATATTGCACATGAACTATGTGTTTTGAAGGGTTGAATACTGTGATCATGGGCTCTGTGTTTTGGCTGGGCCCAAATGACAGAAGGAAACTTTTATCTATCTTTATCTCTGCTTGTTTCTTCAAACTGACTTGAAGCCCCTCATTTTCTGGTAAACATTTATATCAGTGATCCTATCTCAATGCTAGAAAATATGATATTTTAACAACATAAAGGCAGAGTTTAAATGTCTGTAAAGATACCACGAGTTAGCTGGTAATAAAACAGAATAACCTCATGAGAAATGCCATTGAGAACAACAGGGGAAAATTAAGGACATACTTGGTCCAGTATATTACCTTTGCAGACTTTGTTACAGTCTTGTTATTTGATATGTAGAATCCCCAAACCACGTCTCTGGAGCAAAATTTCTAAGAACCAATGCAGAACAGGTTCTTTACTGGATCCCTTTATTCTCCTGCAGATGAGGTCAATGAGACTCAAATTGGTTACAAATCATATTACTGCAGTAAAGTGCTGGAAAAGCATTCTAGTGCAAGCAAAAACATATCCATATCTGTGGCTTTTTGCATGTTCTTCACCAGAACCTCACATTTCAATGTGATCACATTTGAAATTCTCTGCCATAAACAGTTTAATGGGTACAGGGTCCAGCCAGTTCACAAAGAGGGAGAAAGTAAAAAAGCAGAATATAGCGTGTTTGTTACTTTCCTACTCTTCCCTCAAAGAAAAAAAGAACCCTCCAGTCCTCAACTCTCTTAACCTCAGATTTAAACACATTATCACTTACCTGTTTCCAGAATAGGTTAATTCCAGTGTTCAAATTATTATAGTGAGGGCCTTGGAGAATTCTCAAATTAAAATAAATTTCTGAGGGGAGCATGCATGGAGTAAGACACTAAAAAACCCAAAATTGTACCTTTTTTTGCTACACATTTGATATTTTTTATCAATGGAGAGGACTTTCCTCCAAAATTCTGCTGTTTTCTAGATACAGCATGATCATTAGTCAGCTGCTGCACCAGAAAAAAATGTAAGAAAGGCCAATGACCCCACCCATTTTACAAGCCTTGCTTAGGCAGTGCTACAGAGCAGAAAACATAGGTGGCTGCTTCCAGCTTCTGACAGGTGCAAGCACATATTATTGTTTTATTATTTTTTCTGAAAAATATTACCAGGTGGGAGAAAACACCTGTGGTGGCTTGAAACTATGTCAGGTGGTAAGTTCAAGTCTGTGTATGACATACAATATTCTAATTGCTACAACACTGCTTCAATATATTTTCCTTGAAAATTTTTACATAAATTAGTTTTATCATGGGGATATAGAAAAAGATCTCATTGGTCCTGATGACAAGCTCCATGTGAGTTTGTACAGAAAAAGTTCATGCATAAATCACAATTAATAATATTTAAATATAAATTATGTATCTATTTTTGTGGAAAATTTGCCCAGTACCAGAACAATTTTATTATGGCTTTTCTAAGCTGTGCTTGTGTATGTGTTGCTTTCTAACCTGCATACATGACACACACATTGCTAAAGATAATACAGAATATTTTATTTGTTCTCTGCTACCCTTATGAGCATCAGAATTACACTGAAATTGAATGATGCAGTTATTGAAAACCCTGGGAAAACTTAGCTGGGCTTCATAAAAATATTAATTTGCATTGTCATCCCCCATACTTTGCAGTATAGAAGACCTACTGGAAAAGCAATAACATAACTTTACACTCAAAATCCAAGCCAGAATATTCTATTAATTTTTTTTATACAAGTACTCTTTTATCTATGCATTGAAGAGCTGAACACTTGTATTAAATGTTGGAGCATTCATATATTTTAGCAGTTTTGCCAAGCTACTCATAAATAAATACTTCTAAGAACATTTGTGACCAAGTTGTTTGAAGGCTGATACCGATCATAGGCATCCTTTGAAATCAGCAAATATTTTCAAGACATTTTCAAAGGGAACATATCTATAAGGCAGAAGAAAAATTAGAAACCAATTCCATAGTAAATTTCATGAAATGTCTATATACACAATGAACTGATTGTCCATTAAGTATAAAATACATGAAAAAATAAAGGCTGAAGGATCTAAGCAGAATTTAAGTTTATAATACTATTTGCTTTCTTGTCTTTAACTAACCTTCAGCCTCTGGGAAACACTCTTATCCAAACTTCTGGCAACTTGACTTCTTTAATAATCTCTTTAATAATCTATGGCAGAAAACAAAGTGCATCTCTGGCTCTCTTTTATCTTTGTACTTTATACCTGCCCTCAGAGAGCTTCAGCAGGCCAGCAAGACAAGATTAATTTAGCAGAAGCCATGCTGATTCCCTCCCAACAGGTCATGTTCATTCATGCACACACACTCATCACATTCTTTATTGTGCATTTAGCATGTAGTCAGGTATGGAAATGGGACCCACTGGTCTGTGGTTCCCCAAATTCCTACACACCTCTTTTTCCAGATGGGATTGCACAGCGCCCTGCTCTTAAACTGCAGCGATTGGCAGCAACCTTCGCCAGCTCTTCTGCAGCTTCACATCCGAGTTTATTCGGTGCTTTCCGGAAAATGGCATCTGGCCCAAAGTCTCCCTACAGTGTCTAATGCTTGCTTGACACTTAACCTCAAATTCACCCACCTCCTCAGACCTATCTGCTGCACCAAACCACTGAGGGAAATCTTCCCAGCTATTTCCCAGCAGTAAAGACTTAATGCCAGAAAGATATCCAATAAAAATTTTGCCACAGTGACAGGCAATTTTCCTGTGATTTACCATTTCCCCTCTCATAAACTCAATTAGAAAATTGAATTGGGCTCAAAATTCTATTGTCTCTAAAATAGAGGAAAATTCTAGGAAATGTATTAAAGTTTGTTGAAGTTCACACTCTAGTAATTAATTGCAGAATTTATCCCTTGATAATATTTTAATAAAAACACTGCATACAATTACAGATATTTCTACAACAGGCACAAGATAGAAAGCATATACTTATGAAGAAGAAATTTTGCAAGAATGGACAAGTATTAGTTTTACATTTCCTATAAAAATTAACTAGAATCTATAGCTAATGCTACAGCTTGTCACACCACATCTTATTATTCCCCAATGCTGTCTCCTGGATGATTTCTTTATATTTCAATTGCCAGATTATTGTTTCCTAGTCACATTTTGCCAGGAAAATAAGCATAATAAGAAGAAACAGACTAAACAGCTTACATGATGGGGTGATCTAAGAAGATGGACTTTTGTCTCAGATTCACCAAATGATGACTTTTCCTGGGATTTCCTATTAAAAACAGAAAAAACCTCTCTGAATTGAAGAATACATTTGAAGGATTTGGTGCACTTTTTCTGAGGAGCTCATTTTGATTATGTATTTGCCAAACAAGAGTTTGACTAGATGAACTTCTCTTATGTTATAAAAAAAAAGATTTTTTTTTGACAAATATAATCACAGATAAATTCCATAACCATCATAACTTGCTTTAGGAATCTAATTTCCCCAATCAAGACATGAAGGTGTAATTTTACTCTCTGAATTAAAAATTGGTATTACTATTATTTGATATTTATTTGAACATTATCAATCTCAAATTGTCTGTTTTACTGATATCCCTTTAACTATATATAAATGCAAATAATCAATACAGTGCTTATAGGTTATATAAGATGCAAGGCAGAAAAACCTGGAAAAGCAGGCAGAACAAAATGCATTTTGCTGTCTTAAATAGTCATAACTAAATGTTTCTGTATTTTCTACAGTTCAGCATTTCTGTACTTCCTATATATTTGAAGTTATTTAAATAAATTTAGTATGGTCTAGCAGAAATTCTGGATTCTTTTTCCAGATTTAGTGTCACTTTTTGAATCAACAATTTTATACTATTTTTGACAAAATACACTAGCAGCTCAAGTTTGTTTTGGATGATTGAATAAATCATTTGGACTCAATGAATGAACTTACCTAATAATTACGTGAAAAATGCAGAATGTTAGTGCTCAGATTTGAAGAAGTTATATTTAGTAGCTATGTATCAGTCTGAAGTGCCATTAGATAAGATGACAAGGTGAAATTAATAAAGCCAAAATAGTAATAAAGCAGATTCAAACACTTCAGAAGAGTTCCCAATTCAGGAATTTAATCCAAGTTTAAGTTCTTGAATCAGAAAACTATGTCTGCATGATATTCTGAGTCTGCACTGTTTTTACAATGCCAAGAGTATCTGGCAATTCATGATCAAGTAAGCACACAGAAAGAATTTTCCTGTTAACAGTCCTGACACAATTCCCAATGTTTCTGTCTATATGAACTGAAAATAACAGCATCTGGAGGTCATAAAATAAAGCATTTTCTTTATTTTTTCCTGTTGTAGCCAGCATTCAATGTAAAATGAGTGCAGATCTTGGAAAACCTGTACATGTTTAAGAAAAGTATTTTAGAACTTTCTTAGCTCATGTAATTCTGAAGAGACTGAAAAGGCAAATCTAAATTCTGAAATACTTCACAAACCTTGAAAACAGAAATACATGGCCACCATGAGAACAGAGCTAGCATTCCTCTTAGGATTGACACAGCACCAAACCTTCACCATCTCTGGAGATTAGGTTTCTAAACACCTAGTTTTTAAAGATTTAGA
>QUSF01000044.1:483025-514887 GCA_003676055.1 Chloebia gouldiae | reverse complement strand
GATAGATAGATAGATAGATAGATAGATAGATAGATAGATAGATAGACAGTAATTTCCCAGTAACCCTCCATAAAGAATTAATATCTTTATTGCTATTTATTGAGATAGATTGACTTGATCAATCTGTACTTGCAACCTCAACTTGGCTTTCAGTGTCATTAGTTAAACATTGTGAAGTTTAATTTTTGGAAGTCTAGATTACAATCCAGCAACGGTTTGATCGTCTCATCAGGCCCAGTATGACCTATTGTGACATATCACACAAAGTAAGCTTCATTGAAGTTTCATTCTTCCAGCTGAGCATGCACTTAGGCCCATTTATGAATTGTGTCTACTTACCTGTGGATCAAACTTTAGGATTGTACCTGTAGGCGAAGTATCTACTTTAAAAGAGCATGAATGACATGGGAATGAACTCCAGCTTGGGTTGTGGGTTTTGATCATTCCAATTTGTTTACCATGTATTTCTATGTGAAATCCTCCCAAATCCCCTTTCACCTGGCATGATCAGATTGTATCTTCTTGAAACATTTGGATTTCCCAGTCAGAGACTCCAATCTCTTCCAAGCAGAGACTGGGATTACATGGAGGAATGTTAAAGGCTATGAAATTGTCAAAAAGGGAGGAGGAAGTTTAAAAGAGTCTCTCTGCAGAGATGTGTTTGTCCACAAACAGTACATATAATGCCACAGCTTTGAGAGAGGCATGGCCCAGGATTTGGACCCTGGTCTGTCTGATACTAAGGAGGGATAAATCTGACACTTAGATAAATGCTGATACAGCCATAAGGCTTCCAAAGTGCTTCTTAATGTGAAGAAAACAGCAGAAATAGTTGTTTTATTTCCATACTCAGATATAGAAAGAGGCCACAATTCTATTCACCCTGTTTGAGGTTAGTTCACCAACCAAGAAGGAATTATAGATTGGGGTTTTTTTGTCAGTGATCCTCAAATATCAACCCCCTGTCTCCAGTGTATGCACTCTTCATTGTTTTCTGACTGGGGAGAGAGCACACAAACCCTCTACTGCAGCAAAGGGATGAAGGGCACAGCAAATTGCAGAATCAGGTAAAGACCTAATTGGTTACAACCTTCCTCTTACACTCCAACATTTGGGAAGGTAAGAGGAAATCACTTGTTCACTTAAATAATTGTACAGGTAAAAAAATTTGGGAATATATCACTCAATTAGGACCAACCTGAAACTGGAAGTACTATGTTTTTTATGCATTTATAAAGAGAACAGTCAATGAAAAACTGTCTACAAGTTTATGTAAAAGTACCTGCCTGTTTTTCCATGCCTATACATGGAAAATTTCTGGGATTAAAAGCTTTTAACAGGCATTTTTTTACCTCGTTTTGAACAGTATATCATCAATGTCAACTAAGTTTGTTATAATTCACATTTCATTAGCAAATAGCAAATTTTAGAACTCAGTCTTAACATTTAACATTTCTTTTCCCTTCAGATTCAGTTTGCTCCTCATATGCACCCTAACCTAGCTCCAAGGATTTATGCAAATGTTTAGTATTAAGCACAAAGTGTTCTGTGGAGCCATGACTAAGCACTCATAGAAGTGATCAAACATTATAGGATACAAGTATGAAAATATTCAATTAAGTGTACCTATTTACACTATTTACCGAAGGAGGCAAGTCTGCACCAAGAATGTAACATTTTAACTTTACGGTCTTCAGAATGTAAAGGGAAGTCTCAGGTAATCAAGAAAAGAACAAAAAAAAAAAGAGAGAGAGAAGTAAAAATGTAATGTTTGTAAAACAAGGGAGATATATAGGGTTTAGCAAATACTTCATTTATATGGATTTGAGGTTATAATCTCAGAACAGACAATTTGGGAGACTAATCCAGAGACTCTTCAATTCCCCATGTTGATCAGAGAAGACACATGGTAAATTCCTTATTACAGAATCACAGAGTATTTTGAATTGGAAGGAACCCACAAGGAACATCAAGTCTATGGGGATCAAACCCACAATCTGGAGTGTTTTTAGCAAAATGCTCATGTCAACAGAGCTAATGCTGGCATCTGTAGACAAGATGACTTGCCATCTAACTTTCAACAATCATCCTGATCAAGAATCATATTCAACATTTATGGAAAAGGTCTTCTATGAAGACAAATGGGACAAAGATGGCTCCTACATCTCTTATCAGTCACCATTATTAAGGCTCTTTAACTTAAACAAGGCAAGTCTCTTATCAAGAAAAGAAAAAAATTGACTTCTTTGGATTATCTACAAATCACTTAGTAGAGATTAATGGGTGACAGAGGATTTGGTACCGCTGATTTCAGGCCACTTTTGATAGCTCTACAATTACCTGAGACAGAACTTGATCCAGGAATTGATCCATTCTTCATTATGAGAAAGACTCCTAACTCTTCCATTTATCCATGTCCACTGTGGACATATTCACTAAATTTTCCCTACCAGAATTCTGCTTTCACCCAAGCAGATTTTTTTATTGGATTACTTATCTTTTCCCCTCCACGTTTTTTCCTTTACTTTGTCAGCTGTTGAGCAGAGTGCCCGGTATGTGCTCAATCGTCATTTCACTCGTGGATAAGGGCTCATTGTTTTACACTCAGACATGGAATTGCTTTACGAAAACAGCTTGGATTTTCAGTCTCTTCCAGTCTACTTTACTGTTAAAATTTCCCTTACTCACTGTCTTCATGTGGTTTCTCTCCTATAGGAATGACTCTTGCCGGGTCTCAGGAGAGCGCCGTTGTGCCGCAGCACCTTTCTCAGCTTGCGTCACTAGAACATCATAGTCTGGAACCGGTTTTCCATCTTGCGGTTCACCCATTTTATTTCCCCTGCCCGCTCTGAATTCTCAACGAGGAGATATTTTTTTTTTTCCTTTCTTAACTGTGGGGCTTAAGGGATCACAATGTTGCAGTTATTTGTGGCTTGGCTTTCACTCTCTATTTCTCTCGTCTTACAATGCTGGTCTCCCACTTCTAAGGTAGTTAGTTCTCTCAAGACATAGAGCCAAGGAAAAAATTTTTTTTCCACTTCTTTCTGTTCTCAATTAAAGCAATTAAAAGTGAAGCATACCATCTGGCAGTTAGGGAGATGCCACTGTATTCTAATTACCTTTGTTATCTGTATTCACACTCAAAAAAATTGAAGGGACATGGCCCTTTCTGCCTTGGTCCAGCTCTTGCATTAAGGCTGCTAATGCATAAAGCTTTAGTTAGTGACATTTGTTCTACCCATTGAACTCAGACTTTTGTCAGCAACATCATCTGTATAGGAAATTCTCCATGAAAGAAGATACTAGGGAAGGAAATTTAAAGAAGGAAGGTTTTTCTTAACTGTATTCATCTTTACATACCATTGTTATTATACTTGGAATACATTTTTGCCTTTCAGCATTTTAGCAAGAGCCTATTTAAAGACATTCACCAACTATTAAGACAGAGACAATCACCATGTAAGGGATAGTGATTACCCACCTATCCTAGATTTGGAATAAATATGTCTTATGAAGAATACCTTCCATAAAGATAATGAGCACGGTGAAAATTTCACACATGCCTTTTACTTAACAAAGGAATAGATTTTCATTTTAAAATGTAGTGAAACCCCTTTAATAGAAAACTAAATGTGATGCTTCTGAAATGTCAAGACACCTAAGTTCACGCAGTTCCTGGAGATGATACTGCTGGGACTGATTCAGCCTCAGTTGTTTTGGCAGATTTTCAGTCTGATTAAAAATGCTTGTGTGGAAACAGCATTAGGTGAATATCAAGCCCATGGAAGGCAAAAGGAAACACTAACTTCTGTAACACAAAGCATATGTAAAAGAGTTTTTAATCTACTGATAAATAACTAACGGAATTGCTTTTGTACAGCTTAAAAGCCTAAATAGTGCCAGCATACAAGTGTGAACTCCATGAGTTTTTCTAGCTTCCTAATGTAATTTTACTTTCCTCAACAAGTAACATAGTCCAGTGTGGCAATGCAGGCACACTACTTTAAGGTGACAGATTGAAACGCTGAGTCTGTTACTTTTAAATATTAAGAGCTGCACATTTTATGGTGGATTATAGCTCTGTTTTAGGAGCACAAATGTTCTCCACATTTATCTGGATCACACAGTCCGCTCAGATGCACAATAAGGAATTTAAATTAAGGCCTTTAGAATGCCACCCTCAAAGTGGACTCTCAAGTAGGCCTTACCCTTGGAAGTCCATGCAGTCATACAGTTCATTTACAGCAATAAATCTTTCAGCCAGACACGTTTCTCTCCTGGCTTCAGTGAAGGCTGGATCACGTCCTTAAAGATAATCAGTTACAGAAACTGTAGTCTATAATCTTGAATAATAATAAGGGGAAAGAGTGCAGCAAGAATAGCCCTACAGATGCAGCTACTCAGCAAGTCAGAAAGACCCTGTTCCTTCACAAGGAGGAAAAACTCATGGACATCTCCTTGATGAATTGTGGGACATTGTTAACATTTCTCTCAGGAACAAAATGCAGAGGGCACAGTGACTGGTACACCACAAGAAAATATGAAAATAGTGATTATCTCATCATCAAAGCTTTTAGGTTTTGGCTTCTAATGCTTGTAGTCCTTCAGATGCTTTTTAAAGCACTTTATTCCATTTTCTCTCTCAGGCACCAAACGGTACCTAGAAGAGCTTGACAATTTTTCAGTCCAAAGATTTTTCCTGAATTCAGATAATAAGCTGTGAATTATAACACATTTAAGAACAAAATATAAGAAGACAGCTATCCATTGCAAATGAATATGGTAAAGGAGCAATGTTTTTAATGTTACAAATTGTATTCCTTGTTTATAAACAAATTTGTCAAGATCAGAGAAAGATACACTTTCCTACAGGATACAAAAATTTTTCAGGGACCTACATAATGAAACATATGTGTTTTTTCAGAAAATTTTACTGGGTTCACAGAGTTTCAGAACCAATTATTTCTGCTGTAGCATTGCTGGTTATAAAAAGCAGGCTAAATCTGTCATTTTATGTTACTGTTTGAACTTTCTCATACTTGCAAGAGGTGCTGATGTTGGCATAGGGGTATAAAAACATTTTCTTCCAGTACTGAAGATCTTTAATCTCTGACATGCACCTTTCCACCAGCACTCAATTTATGTAAGAAATGGCAGTTTGATATTGCCAGTTGTGAAGCAAAGAATATGTCATGGAAATAGTTTCCTAATTATTTTGTCAAAATGCTGACCAGAACTGAAATTGATAATGGGAAGGCCTTATTAATTATCCAGCAGCCTTTCCCACTGCCATGTAGTACCACTCTCACTATACTCCACTTCCTTAAGTATTATCACTGGATTATGCCAGACTAAAATGTTTGTGAAATTATTGTACCTGCTTGCTTTTTTGAGAAATATTTTTGGACTTGGTACAGACTTATTACAGCTGTGAGTTTTACTTGCTCTAAAAAGATTCTACAGGTATGGCAGCAGAGGAGCACTAGAACAGGCAACTAAAGAAGTTGTGGAATCAACATCCTTGCAGGTTTTTCAGACTTGGCTAGACAAAGCCGTTGCTGACCTAATGTTGATCGTCTTCCTTGGAGCACAAAGTGTAACTAGAAATTTACAGAGTTTCAACCACATTTCTATGACCTGTGACCTGAGGTACTGAAATAAACCTGGTAAGCACTCAATTAAGTAAGTCTTTCACTGTCTGTATAGACAGACAGTCCTGACATTACCTCTCAAATCTGCTTTATCCTTATAATCCAATTTTCAAAATACTGCATAGATAGTAAAAGCAGAAGTCATTTATAAGAGTTATACAAAACTGAGGCTTTCTTCAAATTATACTTTCTTTTCTTCACACTTGAAGGGCTGGTAGGCAGAAAATTGGAATCCTACTCCTATCTATGTTCTAGATAACTTGATTTTAGCTGTACCAAATACATGGTTACCAGATTGGCTCCTTCTTGTAGAAGCCCACCCTAAAAGTGAGCTGTAGGAAAAAGGATACCACATGTTATTGCAAGAGGCTTGCAGAATATAACTGCAGTGGGGAAATATCTACCCAGATGCATAAGGAGCACTGGGAACCTGGTCATGCAGGAGGAAGTCTAATTCCATACAGATCTCAGAATGTGCTGAGAAGTAAGAGGGATACTTGAAGACAACAAAAAGAATGGGTCACTGATAGAGCAGCATGAATAAAGGCAGACCTGCTGTAAGATATGATACTTACGGAATATACCACTGTAACAGATATCTTTTCACTTTGCAATCAAGAAAGTATTAGGTTATTTCTGATTTAAGATGAAAGTGAAGATTATGGTCATGAGATAGGAAAGTGAGAGTTATTGAAGAGTTCTTAATGTCCAGGTGATTTCCTGAAGGAGTCTCTTTTCTGGGCTGTGTGGAGTCCTTTGCATCTAGAAACAGCAGCAATTGATTTCTTGGCCAATGCACAAGCTTTGCCCAGGTGGCAAGGTTATAATGCATTCCCAAAAAGGCTAATGGAGTGATGTTCATTAACAAACATGAGCTTCTAAGTCTCAGCCTTAGAGCCCTAAGGCTTCAGCTAACAGCTTAGAGATCAGGGCTTAGATTTTCATCTAGATCATTTTAATAAGAAGAATAACTTAAAGCATCTGAGCAGTCCCAGTGAGGTCCATGCAAGAAAGCACTGAGACACCTGCCTGGACTGACTCACACAAGAGCTAACAACCGAAACTCTGAGTAAGGATTGAAATAAGACCCTTAACAGTAGTCCTTAACAGTTTTCAAAATATCACTACACCACATCTTTTAAAGGCTTTGTTGAATAAATATCTGACAAAGTTCATGCTAAGCATTTTTTAATACATGCTATTTTTTCAAAGTATGCCAAGCAAGATTACTGACACTGCATTTGTTTAAAACAAGGCAGTTATCTATGCATTTGATTAAAAATATTAAATTATATATCTCTTCACTTATACCTTGTGCCAGCACAACTCTGAAAAGATATCCACCTCCCAATTTTTAGCCTCCAAATGCACTTGTTCTATTATAATAAACAAGTGGGCTATACCCACTGTACAATTGGTTGATGTCATGTCAGCAGAAAAGTTACATAGCACATTTTGCAAAGTCCTGTCAAAAAGATTTAGAAATACTCTTCACAAACACTATAAAAATATTCTTGAATAATATTTCAGAACAGTGACTTTCTTATCAAAATCCACTATTGAGAAAAAAGAGCTGCCACATTACAGGAGCTAATATTATTTCAGTTTGGTTTTTATTTTCTTATATTGGTTTTTATCTTCTCTAAGTTTAGAATACTTATATCACCTTTTAAAATTAAATCATACAAACCAGTTGATTGAGACAATACCAATTCCCAGCAGCTCCAAGTTAGTAACTGTTATGTTACTCTCATTTTGGCTTAATAGGTTTGCATTTTTATACACATAAACTGCTAAGCGACAAAATACATATACTGAAATTTGTGGTAAAATCTGCTATGAAGTGTCACTGTATATGAGAAACATATTTTGATTACAGAAGAAACAAAGTATTTGGAGTAGCAGGGGAAAAAAACCAACAGAACCAGTTAGTACTTTCACCAGGAAAAAAAAAAAAACATCTCAATAAGCCCTGATTATGTAACTAGGCCAAACTGGATGGGGCTTTGAGTGACCTGGTATTTGGAAGGTTCCTTGTCAATGGCAGGGGGTTGGAACTACATGATCTTTAAGGTTCCTTTCAATTCAAATTGTTCTGTGATTCTATGACTGCGACTGATCTTATCACTATTTTCCTGGTAATTTTAAGAAATATAGTAAAAACTTGTTGTTAATAAAAAACAACAACCTTCCTGTCCAACTAAAAAAACTCGTTAGAAAAAAAAGAAGGTTGCAAACACTAAAATATGAATTCTCCAGTAGTCTTTTGCTTGGCAGAATTGATATATTCAATTTCCTCCAGATTCATGATTTGTTTTACTATGCATTCCACAGCAGTCCTCCCTACCTTCCACAGATTAATAACTAAGTAGATCAAATCAGACTGAGCTCTAATCAGTGCTGTTGGAGCTACCAGGACAGAATAGCCTTGTGCATTTGTTGGTCCACCAGCTGATCACACTTGCAGATGGAAAAAATATTGCCTCAGCCAGCTGGGTCTTTGTAGTAAAGAGATAAACTACCTAACATATTAATATAAGAGAAAGCCACAATTACATTGGCCTACTGTGACTCATCACAAAAAAAAAAAAAAAAAAAAAAAAAAAAAAAAAAAAAAAACCCATCTGGCTAAAATTACTAAAATGAAAATGTTTTTAAAAGACAGGAAAAATATTTCTTAAAACTCCACACCTTTTCTTACACAGTTAAATATAGTTTGGCAGTCTTAATAAAATCTTTTCATCTGATGTCCTTCCCACCCAAGAAGCAGTATTCATGAACACCACAGCAGGACTTTTTATTGTCAGGTTAATACTCTGCTGACAGAATCCAGGATAGCCATGAATTCATGCTGGAGGAAGATTCTCAGTTGCTGGAGTAGTTAAGTGTTCTATTTTAACTCCAGACATTTCTCAAAACTTCAAAGAAAAACTCAGATGGCTCTCTTTTCAGGGATTTTATATTAAATACACTTAATAAAAACAAAGCATTTCCTCTGTTAAAGTTAGAGGGAGGTCTTCTGCTGACTTTGCTGGAACATCACCAAACTATTCTTAAAAATAAGGATAGGCATTATCCTAAATAAATAAATAAATAAATAAAATTTCAAAAATTAACTTTTTTGCCTAATTCATCATCAGCCCTGCATTTAGGAGATGTGATCTGAATTTATGATCCTGCTTATCCAGACTTTATCCCAAAATAGAAAGAGTGGTATTATCAACCTCTGGGAAAACAGATGCTTAAAGAAAGGGTTCCTGTATTGATCATCTGCGGGAGTCAATGCATGTAGGTTGCAAAATCCCTTGATAGCAGGAGTATTTCACAAGAGCGTGAAACCTAGCCTGAGAGCTTCCTAATGCAACACTGGAAACCTCTCCTGCTTAGCTCGGGAATCCACACCCTAAAATACTGACTTTAGAACAAAGACTCGGTGTAAGCTCTACTCTAGCAATGCATGTTTGCAGAACCAGACCAAAGTTTATGTATGTATATAATAAACTTTTCACTTGTTTAATGAGTGGGCTGAGCCTGAACGATGAATCTTTGCCATATGCTGTACTATCAGTGTCACAATGAGACAGAAGAATTTTCCTACTTGCTATGAAAAAAACAGTTTTGCTCTCCAAGTAGTCTGTTGAGAACAAAATATTAAAATTAATTGCTGCTTACAGCAAATGAGAGGATATAAAAGAGCCAATTCACTGTATTTTTAAACAGAAATTAGAATACTATTCTACAGTTATGGGTATGGTTATTAGAATATTAGAATATTAGAATATTAGAAATAGAAATTTTTATATGGTTATCTCTATAGACAACTTATGACAATAATTTAAGAATACTGATAGCCTTAATTATGACACATGTGGAAAAATTGCATTTCCTTCTAAAAATAAATACAGCCTAATTTTAGATATGACAGAAGAAACAAATATTTTTTTAAAAATCAGAAAAATTATGGTGAATGAAAATCAAATAAGTTCACACTACTGTGTCATGCAACACTTGGTGGTTGAAAACCTGAAATATTGATTATTCCAAATAAATATTTCTAGTTTGCTTTATCCAGAAAGCTGTTACTGCCAAGCACTCTTTAAATCAGCTGCCCTCATTGCTCAAGACCTTCACACTGGTGTAAAAATATTAAAATTAAACATTTGAATCTTGCCTGTATAGAAGCACAGTTACTGAAGTGATTAAAATTGAATTAATGTAGACCTTGGTAGATATAAGAGGAGATTCACTATATTTTTTTCAGACTTCAGACATCTACACCCTCTTAAGATCTGAGTTTGCTTTCAGTGTGGAAAACTATCTGATTCTGATAAAGAAACATCTGTGAGGCTTCCTACAGACTCCAGTGTAGGTGGATGCTGGGGTTGTGTGGGTGTATGTACTTAGGAACTTTGTGCCTCATTTGGTTTTTTATCTTTTTATTAATTAGAAGAGTTAATCTCATATTTCTGGCATGTGATCAAAATATTTGTATTTTCTCAGTAAAATCAAATCAGACATACTTATATAGCTAAACTGTACACCAGACACGACCCACTTTAATGTCATCAGCTCACTGGTTTTCCCTCTTTCAGTACAACTAGAACCAAACAGGAATGATACTGACAAGATAAAACCTACCTACAGAATTCCGAGATACTAATTATACTTGTATTTAAATATGAGTGATACCTGCTTAGAGAATGAGCTGAGAAGTTAAATTCCTCAATAGGCTTGTTGTCATTTGCCATGCAGAAGAAATCACTGTGGAGCTCAGACACATCTAATGGATTTATCAGAAGCCTATCAGCATTCTGGAGAAACGCCATTTGCATGAAGCATGCGATAGCAAGCTTCTGTCATTTTTGTCTCATTCCTTTAAAATAAATTTTACATAAGCATTATTTCTGAATATTCAAATTATACTAGCTACAAGTCTAGCTTACATCTCAGGGATAAGGGATATGAACCTGGCGGTTTCAGTCACCTGGATTTATTGGTCATCATGTCATGATGAGCAGTTTAGCATCACAGCAGATGCCAGCAGAGATATTAATGAGTAGACTGGGATTTTTTTCCCCCTAAGGAAGAAGGATTCATCTTCCTGCCTGAGAACACTTTTTTCCTGAACTGCAGGCTCATTTACAGTCCCAGACCTTGTCATTCCACAAAGGAGCAGATGGCTCCATTTGTATAAGGAATAAATTCTGCCTCACATTTCCAAATTAGTTTACAAATGTGGACATCTGGCTTAATGAGAATAAAACGAAAGAAAAAGCATTCAGTCAGACTGATCACACATGAGAATAATAGTGCAATAGAAAATTAATAGGTCCATGGTTAGAACTGGTGTTGTGTAAGTTATAGTCATCATAAACCTAAAAAAGCAAGGGTATTTATATTTGTTGTCACGATGGAACCTGTCATGGCAAAAGACATACAGCTGAAACAATAATTGCTCAAATATTTTTGAATGGACATTTTTTATCATTGAATACTTTTGCAACAACATTGATTTTGTATTTGATTTTGCTCATATTTGTCTTATATCTTAGCTTTATGACATATTTGTCTTATGCATTTGCAGTAAGATCTATCTTGAAATACATTGGTTAAAAAATGCTAACAAACTACATTGATTTAGCCCAAACAGAATGAAATGGCTGTTACACATAACATCATAAACCCTTTTCCACACATTAACAGACTTGGAAGAACAACCTTTCTCAAGAAAGGCAGGAAATAGATAAAAATTAAGGCTGTAAAGCATAAATTGAGGCAGAGATTAAAAGCAAAGTTAGGAGAGAGGTAAAAAGTGTGTGAATACAGGCAAAACAGTGCCTTGCAGGGACAGCAGAAATGGTTCCACACAAGACACCTCCAGAGCTGGAAGCAGTGTGGTGCTGGCACAGAGCTCTTCAGCCTAGCTCATACCAAGCTGGTAATCATGGGCATTGCTACACTAATGACATCCCAGGTAAGGTCCTCAGATCTAAGATCTTTAAACTGCCTTGGCCCAGCTTGTTCTGTGCCATAATTACACAGAGGTTTTACTGCACAAGATGGGTTTGGAGCTCACAGCCTGACATGGCTAGCCACTGAAAATTAATTGTAGGAAAGGGAAGAAGAGGGTGAGCAGCAGACTCCACAAGTGAGAGTTTCCTCCCAAAAGCTAAGAGTTGAATACTTTGGGACATGTCTTCAGCAACTGTCAGCTGGCACAGAACCATCAAAATCTCAGAACTCTTGCAAAATTCCTACAGTTGGGACGTGGTCACAGAATTAAATCCAGCGCTGAGCAGTTACTTCTGAATGTGTTTACTTGTGCATTATACACTGGGCTGGCCTTTCCTAATTACAGTAATCACCTGTGTACCTGCTGAGTTCTGTAAGTATGTTCCTTCAGCATTAATGTCCCCTTTCAGAGAATATTGTCCTAAGGGTAAGAAATAAATGTAGACATCTAAAATTTACATATGTTCAGTCTGGTGAAAAGTGGGAGAATTTTATCTTTGAGATTATATTTATGCATATTTAGGAAGAGCTGATAGGTGACAGAAGTCAATTATAGAGTTAACAAGACTAGCAGGATATGTTTAGAAATAGGAGGGACAATTTACGCAAACAAAAACCAAGGATGATAAAACTGCCAGGTAGAATAATTCACTGATTCTCAGACAGACACATTATCTGACTGTGCAACAAGCAAAACAGATGGTAAATGTTAATACAGATGGGTTTATAGGCAGCTTATCATAATGAACAAATATGTACTGTGCAGCATGTGCAAAGGACATTCAACCTATATTGTCCCTCATGTAATAGGAATTATCTGGATCTATTATAGACATTTCATATCCAAGTTGTATGAGCAGAGATATGTGCATGTCAATTGCAGTTGAAATGCAGGAAATTAGAGGTTATCAGGTGAAGTTTTCTGGTTGGGCATGTTGGTGTGAATTGCTCTCATACCTAAGACTTCAACAGATACTTCCTCCCCACCCTCGCCACAAGAAAGCATGAAAAAAAATTGGTGGTGTTTTAGAGCCCAGGCTCATTAATGCCTGACAATCCTAAAATCCTTGTCAATATCCGAATGGCAGCAATATTAGGACTATTCTATCTTGTTCAATTCACATAAATACAGTGACTTTCCAAGGGTTCCTCAAATTCTGACTTTTATTTAAAGTTACAATGCCTAAAATACATTACAACCTAATCCTCTTCTATTTGTTAAATACTACATAAAAACAGCTTTCTCAATCACAATTTGCCAACCTCTCTTCAAAGGCAAACTTCATTATGTGGGATCCATAAAGCAAGTGTTACATTTTCCACATATTTCCTCCACTACTACCCAAAAATAGAACACATGTCAAAACTGTCATCTAGTTATTTATGAAAAAAGTTTAAAAAGTTTAAGCAAATAATTTTTACCGGAGGAGGCATGGACCTTCTCATTCCTGCCCAAATACGGAAGACAAAGAATCATCCCACTAATAAAATGAAAACAGTGTTTTACTTTTTTGTAATCTCAAGCTTGAAAGCTCTTTTAAAAAAACCCAAGATATTTAGCTCAGGTATTTCACAGACTTTTAAACATTGTGTGGAATGATACTGCAGCAGTACTTCTAAAGTGAAAATATCAGCTGGGATGCTCAACAATATCATAATATAAAATAACAGAAAAAAGTAAACAAGGCCAAACTTGCTGAAGGTATTCATGCTACTTCTCCCAGCAAATGCACTTTTCAGTCCTGACAGCAAAGTCTCAGCAGACAAACTGAAATTCAGAGATGTCAGCTGATGACAGGTATCTGGGAACATCAATTGAACCTTCCCCTGGAAGCATTAGTGGAACAAACTGCAGATCTGGGACTTTCCCTCTCTTTGACATTCTCAATGTTTTTGCTTTTCAGCGCTTGAAATTGCCTTCCTGCAATAAGCTTTATGTGACGAATACCTTCTTTGGCTCTGCTCAGCTTTGGAAAAGCGTCATCTGTGTCCAGTCTGTAAAACTGCACTGAACAGAAGTTGTGCATGATCTGAAAATTATACAGCATAGAAAAATAATAATTAGAAACATAGAGCTCATGAACTCTGAACAAAATTATTGAGAATGATCACCCTAAAGAAAAGAGTGAAGGTGAAATCTAAAAGCAGACTACAGATACTGTGATAACAAAAAAAAGAGGGAATAATCTGTGCCCTGTGTCTTGGATGGACAGGCAAAGAAGCCATTACTTTAAAAAAAGCCATTTCTGGAATAGTGATTAGTAAAGTAACAGGAAAGTCTGGAAATATTCAGGAAAATTTTGTAAGAGTAAGGTCAGGTTAAGATCTGAGAAAAATGGCTTGAGAGACATCATCAGAGACCTTAAGAAATGGGTGAAACCATATGAATGAAACTGTAAGAACACAAGACTTCTGTTCTTTTCACCATGGAAAAATAGGACAAGGGGGGTGAAAATTAGAGAAGTAGATTTATGCAACAGCACTCTGAGAAGCCAGGAGCTCAGGTGTTACAAGTCACCATGCTCAGAACATGAGTTGGTGTGTACCTTAATAAAATATTCTAAAATATCATATTTCAAATAAATCCCTATCAAAATATAAGTAGAGCCTGTTAAAAATGTGAGCTGTGAAGTATTTTCATTATCAAAACTGATTAATACACAGAAAAAAAAAAAAGTAGCAATGGTGAATTCAATTTCGTTTACTGAAAATGTAAATTGACCAGTATAAAATCAAGGTGTTTGTTTCTTTTCAAGTATAACTGAAACAAAACTAGGACAAAGGGTGAGTAGTAAGCAAGGAAAACTGCCGGTGCTTCAAAGTTATTTAGGGTGGTCAAGTTCAGACAGGACTGTGAGAAGTTTACAAGAGAAACTAAAGTAATCGCCAAAGTGGCAAATGAAACTTGATGTTACTTACAAAATAACCCACATTGGACAGAAGAAAAAAGGAAGAGTGTACTTTCATCATCCTAAATTAACTGTATGAACTTTTGAAAATAGTCTGGTATCATTGTAGAAAACTCATTAAGGACCTCAGCTCAATGCTGAGCTGTGGTAAAAAAAGCAGACATGATGTTTTGAAGGATAAGACATAGGACGGTGAATAATGCAGAAAGTATTGTAATGCCATGATATAAATCAGTGGTGGAGTCTCACCTGGAATGCTGTACATGCTTCTGATTACCTAGTCTCAAAAAGGATACTGCAGAACTAGGCAAGGTTCAGAGAAAAACAGTGCAAATGATCAAAGGGCTAGACACCTCACATACAACAATCAGAAAGGATAAAAAAATATTTTCTTCTGAAAGGACCAGGCCAACAATGACAAATGTGCACTGTGATGAAGCACGGAGAAAGCAAATAAAGTTTCTCCTTATCCCTTATTCATGACACAAGAACAAGGTCATTAATTGACACAAAAACATTTGAAATTGAAACATATAATTAATATGTATGAAGCATAAACATTATGCTAACTCCTTGTATTTTTTCCATACAGTACAAAGGAATTAAGCAAAAAAAAAAATTAAGAACTATCAATGTTAAAAAAAAAATTGGATGGAAAAGTAAGCCAGTTAGGATTAAGGAGAAAGCCAAACCTAGAAGGAGATTACCCTTTGTTTTAGAAGCAATTTCTCCTACTTCCTCAACTAACTGGTAATGGACAGAGTTGAATGCAACTTGCTGAAATAAACCAAGAACAAAACTGATTTTACTCTGGTCCTTTCTCTACATCTGTCAGAGAAGAGTGATGGGCACTGTACATCAGCAATGGAGATGCATTAGACAAAAGCTGTTAGGAAATGGAAATAAACAGTGAAAAGCAGTTTAAGAGAGGTTGTCAAAATCCACCATCAGAGCTGAATTTGAGAACGACAGGAATGAATGTTAAAATAAATGAAGGTACAAGGATTTTCTGAGCACAACTATAAAATCTATACATATAGAAGAAAAAGTGGCTTTACTAAGGCAGAGATGTGAATACACAACTGGCAGGAGGTCAAGCTTAGGTAAAGACAAATTGTAGGCCTGTATAGTGACAACTAACCTATTTGAATGTGAAAACAAAATACATTATGCTTTCTCTAAAATGGAACACCTATGCATGAAAGAAAAGGTGTGCTAGCATAGGCCTCAGAAAAAGCACACTTAGGTTTTAAAGCTGAGTTGACATTCTAAAAACAGATGGGAAAATGAAAACTCAGTTCAAAAAAGTGACTCAAAGAGAGACTGTAGTTTGAGGCTCCACAAAGGCATTTAGTAAACTAAGTTGTATTTCAAAATGTGTGCCTGAGTGACTAAACACCTTTAGCACAACTTTTAGAGACACTAACAGAAGTTACACTTTCAGGGCCCACTGATATTCAAAATAAATTGCTAATTGCATATGATTTGCAAATCTTGTCTTTACAGAAGTAATGTTTCTGTTTTGGGGTATTTGTAAATTTTGCTTGTTTTTATATATATATAAGCAAAGTAAAATGGCCAGGACCTGGCAAAGAACTCATCAGGTCTCTGCTACTGAAGTGCCTGTGTCTGCAAAACAGAGAGGGCACAACATGGAATTAGATGTTAGACAGAGCCCACTCCCCACCCCTACCCTGAAACTGCCTGGGTGTTTCCCAGGCAGCTGCCTAGGCCAGGCACAGTGGTGGCTGCTCTGGGGACACAGCAGCTGAGAAGACCCAGTTCTAAAGCCTCCAGATGTCCTGGTACTGCTTTCTGGCAAAAAACAGCTTATGGAACCCTGCCCCTGACTACCAGTGTGTGAGCTATTATAACATTATTTTTAAATTATGGAAGCATTTTCTTCTTAACAGTGGGGGAAACATCAAATAAAATATAATAAATTATAGTTACTTTTCCTTACTTTTAATTACTCTCATTACGTAAGTCCCAAGTAGATAGATAGTTTTGTCTCTTGTAGGAAACCTTCTCCTTCCCCCCTAATATGCTTAGTTCACACAAAATGAAATGCATGTGATACTCAGGTAATGGCAGAGCAGGCATATGGCAACAACATAAAAGCCATATATGGCCAAGGAGGCAGACTGCTGCCTTCTACTACGCAAGGATTTATGACAACATCACACTGAAGGGTTTGCATGACTAAAATTAGGCAAAACATATTCTCCATGAAAGAAGGGCAAGGCAGTCTATAAGCAGTAGCCAGAGGCAGCTTCAGACGTGTCAATTCAGCTGTGAAAAGAATGTGCCAGTCTCACTCTTGGAACAGTTTCCGCATTTAATATACAGAAGGAGTCATTAAAAATGAGGGGGAGTAACATGAAAGGGTGAGGCATATGGCACACAGTGTGCTACCACAGCATACCATATATTCAAGATAATAGCATGCATTAGAAAATCCATTTGCACTTTCACTGATGACAAGTAGAGCTACTACCAATTAACTTCTCTCTACACTTCAATTTCTGTTTCAAGGTAAATTCCTGACCCTAATGAATCAACAGCAAATTTACTATAAAGGTTAGCAGAAACAATACTTACTTGTTTGGGATTGTGCAAGCGTTTATATTCTAATTCAAATACACATACTTATTGTAGTGTATATTATTTGCTTCACACCTCCATGTTACTTTCTGCCATTTTTTGTATTATTTGGAATAGCAAAGGCCGAAAAACATTAAACTGCCCACACTACTGTCATATTAAAAAAGATGGATAGCTATTTAGGAGGCAGAGCTCCTGTCTGTCTTAGCTAATTTCTAGTTCCAGTCCTCCATTGAGACTAGTATGAGTGTGTCCCCTGTAAAAGTGGATAGAGTGAGGCATAAGCAACTTTAGCCAACTCAGACCTGGAGGTCTGTGTGGCATGAGTTCAACACTCACTCCACTTTACATTTGCCCACTGCAATGGCAAGCACATTCTCATGGCTCAGAGAATAGTCCTGATCCACAAACCTCAGTCCAAACCATGGACTTCTCTTTTAAGGGGATTCAACTCTAGATTGCAAGTGACATTACAGCGCCTTCTTGAAACAAAAATAGCAATATTGTTCATTCTCACATGAACGAATAGACCCATTCCACAGCTATATGAAAACTATATCACCTACCAGATTGTTTAGTTTGCCCTTCTGTACACACATGGTATGGATTCATGTTGGTGAATGATTGATACTGATAGTCAGGAGCTACTCACACTATTTAAAATGTTCCAATGCAACAATAAATCACTTTGATCCATTGCACAAGTGAGGAGGTCTGAGTTGATCTAAGAAAAAGGGAAAAGAGTCATGCAGAAACCTATTCCAGTTTTGAGGCTTTTGGAATTAAATTGTGCTGTGCACGTAAAGGCTCTGTATGTAAATATAGAGCTACTGAATGGTCTGTGATGAAACTGATGATACACACACACAGCACTCCTGACACAGACAGGTGAGCACAACACCAAGCCTCACTGAATACATTTGAACTTCACTTCTACATAACCCTTAATGTCGGGCAGTTTAGTTTTGCCAGAAATGAATGTAGACATTCTCCCTCTGAATAAACTCCAACCTATCTGCAAAGCCCATCTGTACAACCCTTCCAGAGACTCAACAGTCCCACTGACGACAACAGTACTGCCCACCGACTGCAGTGGTTCCCTGTAGGGAATAATGCTGTGACTCAGGCTGGCCTGCGCTTTTTATTACATTTAACCATAAATCTTACTCATAGAAGTACAACTGCAGGAGCTTTCATTTCATAAACAGAAAATTTAAGTGCTTGTTTTATTGCAGTTAGTGTCTAAAAGGCCACAGGAAATCTACTCACTCCAGGATGACTACACATTTTCATATTGTAAGAGAGATATTTTAATTCATTTCCTGTATGAGATTCTGCTATTTGGGGTAAATTAGTTGCTGATATTTAAAGCAATTCCCTTTCTGTATGAAAAACCCATGCTCTTTAACTTTTACAGGTCTTGGATACATCCTCTAAGCAGCAGGGAATTTTCTTCTTACATCATAATATAGATTTGCACAGACATTAAAAATACTTAGTCCTCCTTTGTGCTGGTCATTAATTAAAAACAAAAAACTTCTGATGTTATTTTGTTCTTTACAACTAATGAGGATGAAAAAAAATCCTATTCCACAGATTACGTATTCTATTGCCTCTGTACTTTTTTTTCTATTTCCAGGATCACAATTCGCTTAGCGAATGATGAAATTCAGCTATGTATTCAGAAACATTGATGCAAAGACCTTGTGCTGAGGGTGAGGGGTCCAGTGGGAAGACCTAAGGCTATAATGCAATTTTGAAAATGTAGAATTATAGAAATTGTATGATCTAACACTTCAGTGTATAAATGAAGGTGAAGAAAGGATGGAAATAAGTCAGATGTATTTCTAGTGCTTCAAACTAGTAGAACCCATTAGTACTAATGTCAAGATAATAAGCAACTCAAGTGACTTCAAGGATGCACACACCAGCTGTGTTTGTTGAATCAAGCATAGACATCATTTGGTTTTTGTTCACAAGAACCATTTTCTATAAAAGGAAAATTGAATAAACATCAAGCTTGAGTCAAGTTTATATACCTTATGGTTGTACAGGCTTTATTTGTCAACCTTCTTTTCATTGGAATTGTCCAGAATGAAACGCCAATGAAGAAATGCTAACAAAAAGCAGTTTTCTAAATAAGTGGGACCATCAAAGCACATCCATATTATTTGACTTAAACCAACTCCTCCTTTACTGCACTCATTTCACTTTTTTAGTATGGGAACACATATCTGCAGTCCAAGCCATCAAAAGAAGCAAAATTAAAGCAATACAGATGTCAAGTGAAACAATTATCAAATAACACCACATTGTTCCAAAATACCACCTTAAAAATATAAAATCATGCCTCCTAGATACAAATATGTTCAACAATTTGTACACTTTTATACCTCTACGGTCATTAATAATGACAAATGGCACTTTCCCAGTATAGGAGATCAATGACCAATACCCTAATCCTAACTGAGCCCATCAAAGGCAATCAAGAAAATTATCCACACAATTTAAGACAAAGGTGAATGTCAACAATTTATATCTAAAGCAACAAAAAAAATATTTTTTTCTATGCGGTATTTTCCATACTTACCATTTGCTAGAATGGTTTATAAACAAGAGAAGTACATATCAATGCTCTGGCTATACAAATTAAATAGAATTAATATCTCTGGAATGTTAAACTGACTAAACTGTTATTTTTATGTTGCACTTAAGCTTTGGTGTCAATCCTTAGTAAAATTCATCTTGAAGAAGAATTTTAAGATGGTTTTGTTCTCAGTGCTCAAGAGGCATAGAAAGGTAACACAGGCAGAGGCTCCTAACACATCACAGATAAATAAGATAAAAGTTTCAAAAGCCAAAACTTTGAAAATTAAGCTTCGCTTCAAAGACATACAGCCAGAAAACATCACCTTAGGTGTCTATGGCTTTGCATCTTGAGATGAAAATGTTAGCTGTGGAACAACTCTCTTACTTTACAGTGACCACACATAAAAATGAAAGGCAAAAGCAGTTGAATGCTGTCGAATTTAATTAACTTGCCTTCTTAAAAAGCATAGAAAAAAGCAGACAGATCTTCTATCAAAGAAACAGCTAAGAAAATTCCATCTTTCTTCCACAGAATAGTCCCACTTGAATCAGTGCCATTTCACATGCCTGAAGTCATTGAGCCTAAATGACAATGGCAAGTTGATCCAAAGAATTTGTACCAGTTGATATTGAACAATATGAACGGAATTCAGGTCTTGTAGGCAGGTTGCTGAACATGGGATTCTCACAGGCAAGTTTGTAAATGATAAAGAGGTAAGTTTACAAATTATTTGGATAAGAAAGGTTTGAATCAGCATTATCACATTCAGGACAGACATTAAGAATGCTCTCTATTGATTCTCAGATAATGTTTTGTTGAGTTGTTTTTAACAACAGAAGACACTGGCAACAAAATTTAAGAACAAATCATCCGTTTGTGCTTTGGCATAGTCCTCACAGTATTGTATCACTACTATTATTTTAACCTCAAAGACACATTTTCCATTATTTCATTTTATTACCCAGTCCTTCAGTGAAGTCTCTTTGTTCTTTAATACCACAAAAATTGGAAGCTCTGTAGTAGCTGTGTTCAGGTCAAACACATGCTTCTGTAAGCCTCTTATTTTTTTCTTTATTTTGTTTCTCCAGAATGCGCAGTTCAAAACAAGAGCCAAAGCACACAAAGAAAGTTTACCTCCATGGTGAAAAAACATCCGGCCAGAGGACATGTCCATACAAAAAATTTCCTAGTCTTTTTCTTTTCTGTTCCTTGGAACAGGTTTGAAAGCTAAAGTTGAAGCTCAGTTCCAGATTATGATTAATGAGTAATATCTTTGTAATGCTTACAGTACAAAAAAGCCCTGGGGTTTATTGAAAGAGAACACTGTAAGAGAATTCTGTTTTATTTACAGCGACTGAAGCATTGTCACCTTCCCACAATGATTAAGAAAGTATTTTTTCTATTGAAAAAAGATAACTATTCAGAAAGCATTCTTGGAAAAACACAATGCAGTAAACAAACCCACAGCTTTTTCTTGTATTTTCTTCACATATTTTGTAGACTTCTGAAATACACTAGGGAAAAGTTGAAAGAAAAAATACTTACCTGGGAAATTGAACCAAAATCACTGGGCAAACAACAATATTAAACACAAAAAGACTAAAGAAAAAGCAAGACACAGATTTATGAACTACTTACCAATTAAAACCAAAGATATTAATGCTGAAGGCACCTGGATTCAACATTAATATTTTCAAGACCATGGGGTCACTCCAAATTTTGACACAAATTTTCTAGTTGTTCATTTCATGGTGTTATTCACATGGACAGCAATTTTCAGAATCAAAATTTCAGAATCTTACATATTTTCTTCTAGAAGGAAATCCAAATCAGAACTATTTTTTCTGTGCAAGAGGACTCTTTTTAAGATAAATCAAATTAAATAATATAAAAAAATAATTTAATAGATTTCTATGAATATGGAGCAAACTTAGAAAATGTAATGTAAACTGATTTTTAAATTAATGCTGTTTTCCTAAAGGTACCTGCCTATATCCCAGCACAAGTCCTCCCTTATGTAATACCATATTCTGAAACATGGACTCTGGGAGCAGGATTCATCACCCTTGTATTTACCATTTAAGATAAAAAAATACTGTTTCAGCAAGATAAGAAGATTCTTTCTGTGGTCAGAGGAGATGGTCTGCCACTCCCAGAGGACAATTCTACATGTTGTCAGGGGACATTTCTATGACACCTGACACACTCCTGAATTCAGGCAGCTGCTGAAAGGAGCCCCATCCTCTCTCAGCTGCACATTCCTACAGGCATTTGGATGCTCACATTCAATGAGATCAAGATACAGATTAAGGTGAAAATTAGCCTCCAAATTGAGCTGAAAGCACTCCAGGCAACAATCTTTCTGAAACATAAACTTCAATGTGAATCAACAAACACCTAAGGAAAAAAAAAATCTTCACATGTAGAGCAGCAGCCTGCACCCAGTTTAATCTAAAATGGTGACAAAACTGATTCTTAAAATAGGACGAAGTTCCAGACTTTCCCTTATAAAAGAAATGTATATAACACTGTAAGACTACTGAAGTCATATGAAACCTGCTTATTTATCTCAAATTTCTCTGCACTACATGGGGCATGGTTATGAGGTTTTTCCCATGGTGCTGGTGGAGAAGAAAATTTTACACACCATTCCACTGTTTGCCCAAAACTTCTTCCTAATGAAGATGAAATCATCAAAGCAAGCCTCTAAAGATGCTTCTGTCCTTGCCTTTAATGCATCAGTGCAGCCAGATAGGTCCATCTTTAAACTTTCACAAGACTGAAGTTCTAAACTGCTTCATGTACCTCTGAGTTCCACCTCAGAAAGTCCTTGACTAACAATTAAAGAAGACTTTAGATTGCTTCTGCAGAACTGACAGTCACGGAATCTGAGAGACAAAAATCACTTCATGAACAGTGCACAGAATTTCTAAATCCCTGCTGCACTCTGCCATGACTTTTTTTTTGTTACAACTTATACCATTAGTATTAATTCAAAAAGTTAAGAACCCTGAAAGCTGATGCCGCAGGCTTTCTAAGCACGAAACAGTATCAATGAATTATTTTTAAGAAATAACTCTGTATTTTTAGACTAAACAAAAATATTATATATCAAAAAGCATAGAAAATAATCTGGTATATACATTTTGCAATTCCTGTGTTAAAAATTCTGAGATTTGATATTTCAAATCTTTTGAGATTGGATATTTTATATTTCAGATTAAAGAGAAGGTTGATTTTTTTTTAAGTATGAGGATTCATAAAGGTAAAAAATAAATTAAAAAATAAAACTTTATGTTAGGGCTTTCAATTTCCATTGAAATTATGATTTTGGTAAGAATTTCCAGGCAGTTTATAAGGCTTGAGAAGACTGCATCAAATCTTTCAAATTTCCTATAAATCATCACTTTCACATAGTACAAGTCCCCTTTTGAAACTGATTGCCACCAGCCAGTCTAGGAACACAAAGACTAAATTACTTCTCTGTCCTAGAGCTTACAAAGTGATGACCATGAGATCATAAGTGCCCCAAGTCTGATGCTGGCACAAGGTTCTTGACACCCTGAATAAGAGCACTTCAGCCCTGGCCCTCTAGCCTCATTGTCTGTTCTCCAGCCCAAGAAATCTCTATCTGCCAGCAAATAAGGTATTGTAACATCTCTTTAAAAATGTATCTGAAACCTATTTTTATCTCTGGGTCTCAGCTGGTTTAGACAGCTGTGCTTTTTACCACTTGAATTAGCCCCACTTAGCCACACGCTCAAAGCAATACAGCCCCTGAAACTGCCAGCACACTCACACAGTAACACCTTCCCAAGAGCTTCTGAGCTCCCTGTTTTTCTCTCTGTTCCTCCTGCTGACACACATTCACTATTATGCAATCAGAAAGACAGCCCCAACATCAGTCAATTTGTTCACTTTCACTTCTGTGCCAGCATGTTGTCCAGTGCTGATTACAGACATATGGCATACTTAATTTGCTAACTATACTGAATTTTAAAATAAACACTTAACCAAAGAAATATGATTGCTGAGTGTTTAGAACTATCTCTTCTCCAATTCTGCTGGAAGAAGATGCCTCCTTATTTTAATGCCAGAAAATAACTCTTAGTAAAAAAAAAACTATTAATTCTTTTTTTTCACCTGCTCAAATCTCATTCAGGAAGGATTAACTGTGTAAAAAAACAACAGCAGTTTTTTTTTTCTTTAAACAAAAGGTACTATATGTAATATATGCATAGAAAATATTCACATTATGAAGTACTATTACAATAGGAGTACATCTGTATTTGCAAATTTGGAAAGGGATAAAACAAAATACCTGGGCATTTTTCCTGGTTTACAGTGCACAGAGAATGCAGATATGCATCATCAGGGATACAAGAGACATGAGGCAACACCAAGTGTCAATGTTCACAGAAGTCACTCAGAATTTCAGGTATGGTGACAGAAAGAGAAAAAAAAGAAGAAAATTTAAAAAGTAGGAGAAAAATCATTGCTTGGAAGAAAAAGTACAGAGAGAAGAGAAGCTCGTGGGAGAACCTTATAACTACCAAGGAAATGATGACATGGGTAGTCCTCTGACTCAAGAGAGAAATAAGGAAATGGTGGACTTGCCAGGGAAACATTCTTGAAAAGCAAAATTGAGGCTATCTGACAGAGGAGGTATTTCAAAATGTTCCTTTCTTTCACTGCATCATTGAAAGGCTGTACTGAAGCCAAGCAATGAATTTCCTCTCAGATATTCCTAAGTGTCTCATACGGGGCTGAATATCATTAAAAGTATCTTTATTGTCCCCTACAGTACAGATCAACAAGTATAGATCTGCACAGGGTCATTATTTGGGTGAAAATTTCCATATTGGTCTTTTATTTGCAATCTAATCTCTTTGAAGACAAAGATCTCCCTTTCAGCCATCTCTAAAACTAAAAGGCTTATCAGTGGAATGCAGGTTTCAGCAGGACATCAAGCAAATTCTTTGTTAATTCTTCTTAAACAGCAAGTTTATTTTTAGCAAAAGGACAACATACATCCACCATGCAAAGGCTCAGAAATAAATTTGAAGATTAGATAGCAAGAGCAAGTTGAAAAGCAGAGAGTAATGGTAAGAGTATGTACCCCTACTGAGAAGACAAGTTCTACTGAGGTCTAACTAATTTTTTTTTAAGTGTCAGCAGCATTTTTCAGTGTGCTTTTTACACATAAATCATTAAAGCTTAAAACCAGCAAAAATATTAATCACCTTGGTAGCCCTCTGTTCCTGAGGTTGTAAACTCCACAAGAAATCTGCTGAGCCTATTACTTCTACTGGAAACAGAGCTGCTCGGCTGCTCATTTCCCTAAACTGTTCATCTGCTGTCAGGCAAAACCTCTTGTGCAATATTTGAGCCTTCCAGTTACTGTAACAGCAATTTTAGCTTTCAGAAGGCTTCCCCTTCCTCTTAAAGACTGAAATTTGTTTTGCAATTCAGTTCATTTTATTTATAAATATTTAATTTTCATTTGCTTTGTTAAAATTTGTTCTGAGTGGATAGTAACATGAATTTATTATGAAGTGTATTTATCTTTCTGTCTCTCATTAGTGCTCAAGAGTTCTGTTGAGTCTAAGGATTCTGCTAAACAAACTTCTGGAGGCCACTTTAAAGTGCATGGAGGAAATTAATTTTAAATTTAGGATATAGTTCTTCTTTTATGCCCCTCTGCAATCTTCCCCAAAACCATATGCCCCACAGGAGTTCAGAAATGGCTTTGAATTTGGTGCTCTGAAGACAAGGAGACGTGGCCCAGATTAGTTTTAACCTCTCTGCACTGTTTCCAATAATAACCCCAAGTGAGAGAGTCAGGAGTTATAAACACACATGCAACTTAAGAAAAAGGGTTTTTAAAAGCCAGATTTTAAAATGAAATAAAAAATTCTGTGTGAGGCCTTGTAGCTGTAACACAGTGCTACTTTATGCTAGTGTTATCCAACACTTTTTTATTAGGTCTGCATACTGAGGAAATGAATAAATTAGAAAGTTGAAATGAAACGAGGCTCCTTGGAAAAAAAAAAAAACAAATATGAAGAATGAAGTTAAAAAGACACAAATAGTCAAGATCAAAAAAGAACAAAAATGTGAGTGAAAAATAGCTGACAAAAAGAAAGGTGCCATTTGTGCATCTCATCAAGACAATGATTAATAACATTTTCAACATACCGTCAGTTCAACCAGTCAGCAAAAATTCTGATAACATAAATATCCTGAAAGCACAAGCCAGGTACAGCACAGTATGATTTCAATCTGTTTTGACTTAGGAACATCACTATAGTTTCATAGAAACAGGTCACAATTAATGGAATTTAATTTGTCATTTTAAAACCTTTGTGATGCAACTTTCTTGGCTGGATATCAAAAGCTCTTTTCACTACTTCCCTACTACAGGGAAATTAGAAAGATATGACTAATTGGGCAATTCCAAGCATATCTGGATACTTTTTCCCCTTAGACCAGCATCATAACTGCTTTATTGGTAAGTTCACAAGGAGAGGTTTTACCATTAATATGAAATTATTTGGGAGATGGAGAATAAAAAAAGTGTAGAAGCAGTTAATTTATATTTGAATTATGATGCCAGAAATTATTGCAAGCTAAACACCTTGAGTACAGTAAACTGAGTTCATCCACCTAATGAAAATTATATTTGCAATTAGTTGGCTTAAGGCAGGGCACAAATAAAAAAAAATTAAATTAACAGTACAAACCTTTAACAAAAGTATTAAAAGAGAATGTGCTTCTCACACTATCTCTGCACAGATAAAAGACATAGATAACTTATATTGGGGCTGAATGAAAATGCATCATGCTTTTCAATCAGTGGGCAAGCATTTAGTCAAAATTACCTCTACTGGTGCTCTCAAAATGTCATGATTTCTTTTAAAATGGAATGATACTAATATCTGTGTGTCATTCAGATAAAACCAATAGTATTTTTAAAAGTTCACATTGGTCTGCTAAAATGGATACTGCAGTTCTCTGTATCACTAAAATACTCATTAATCTGCCATGCCGTTAGGTTTTCAGACATCTGAACAGGTTTCTGGTTACTATTAAAAAGCACTTGATATCAGGTTTTCTACTTTGTAAGAGCTTAGGTATTGCTCTAACGCATTCTCTTCTCATTCCCAGACAAAACACAATGCTCAGAACTTCCAGTAAGGCCCTGCAGGAACAGACACACTTTTCAAAATACTTAATTTTTTCAAAATATTCACTACAGCTGCCTCTGGCATTTAAACCTCCTGAATAGGAACGGCTCCAAAAATTGATGTCTGTGACATCATCTTTTGTATTAATAATTTCAAGACAGTAGAGTTTACAGATGTCACATATTTTATTACAGAAATTTCTGAAGTATTTTATTATGTGGCATTCTCTTAGCTACTGGAAGAGTCTTACAAGCACACTATGTATTAGCAAAGCCTTGTGACGTGAAGGCAAGCTACCATAACCAATTTAGCTTTTTTGACCAGGTTCTGCTAAAAAAAATTAGTTTGCAGTAAAGTGCTAACTTTAACATCCATCACAACCTTGAAAACAGAAGGCACTACTCTATGCTTAGTACTTGATAACTAAAAGTATATCAGATTACATCTTGAAAATACAATTATCATCACAGTTCCTTCTGAACCAGTAATGAAACTGGGAGGAAAAAAGCACCTTATTTTATTGATGGTCGTACTTATTAAGGAAATAGAATAAAGTCCTATAACCTAAACAGTGGAAGAGATTAAATCATTGATAAAAATATTATTAGTACAGATAATTTCTACTATTTATATCTTTATATATTTGTATATGTTACTGGATGAAGCAGTAATCTCTCAAAAGATGATTACCAATGACAATCCAGTAAAATATTCATCTAGGATAGTAATTCAGAGAAAATAAATAGATTCGTTCCTGTAAGAAAAAAAAGTGAGCAGAAAGAGCATTGATACCATCATTGCCATACAAAAACAACCTGCAGGAACCACTGGTAAGAATATCAGCTTTGATACATGGCACAGTGTATTTGAAGAAGCAATTTTAGATGTGGAATCTAGAAAAAAGAAACTGAGGGATTCTTGATAGAACAAAAGGATATGGAAAGATGTGAAAGCAAGAGACACAAGGAGGAGGTTTCAGCAGTACATACAACACAAAAAAGAGTGAAGCAGTGATAGTAGTACAAGAGGCTGCATGGGATTGCAAAAATACATTTTCAGCATGCATTGACATTTATGGTTAGATCAGTATAAGTACACTAGAGGTAGGATTTAGATGCTTAATTTGGTACTTAAGTCCCAAATTAGATACTCATCATCATCCTTGTTAGTTAAACTTGCCTATCAGCACACTCAGCTGCTATTGCTCAAGAGAGATGACATCTTTAGTACTATTTTAACTTCAATCAGTTTCACTTCTTTTCATATCTATGTATAGTTCCACATTCTTCTGTTTCCCTTAACTGTAGCATTCTAATCACAGACATCCTCAGAAAACCAGGCTGAAGGGGCCTGGATGGCACTAAAACCATGCAGCACTAACAACAAGCACTCTCTGGAGCTAGGGCTTAAAACTCTTGTCTCTCTGCTTCCAGAGTGAGCTAATCTGCAAACTGATCTTATTTCACACTCCCAATTAATATTTAATTATTCCACGCACAGCAAAACACCTTTAAGAGGAGACACTGCAACCATCCCAGCTCAGTATTTTATAGCCAGGATACTTTCCTGGAAGATAGGAGATGCTGATTAGAGCTCCCTCAGGCAGAGGAAGGAACTGAATGCAAGCCTGCTGCCTTTTAACTGCTGAGGTAGTGCATAGCACACATTGGGAGTGGCAAGCTAGCAACAGAACAGTAAGAGTTTTTTGAACAAAAAAGGAAAAGTAAAAATGGTAATTTCAGGAAAGGGAGCCAGTCTTGAAGGACACGAGTCCCAGGCAATAACACTACTTAAGGTATTCCCTGATTTCAAGATCTCTCCCAAGCAGCTCTCCATTCAGCTTGCTGGGATTTGCCATTTGACTAACTTTTCCTAGAAGATTCCTAATCTAACCTTAATGATGCAAATTCAGAAATACCAAGAACCTAGGTATATAGGTGCTTCACCTAGCAAAGCGTGAAGCTGCAGCAACTTTTCATGTTTTAATTTGTGAGTGTAGAGCCCAGCAGCTTAGAGAAGAGATCAAGAAGCACAGTGTCACCACCAGAGTGGGAAAATACCTTGATCACTTGGGGTCAGCACAATTCTGGGCGCACAAAAACAACAGAGTGAACAGCCCAGACTGAGAGTATTCACTGTAATCCAACAGAAAGTCATGAGGAAGCAGAGTGAAGACAACCTTTAGGATATACAAATAATGAAGTTCAAAGGAAAAGAAGTGGTCCTACAAAACAAATTTTCGCCAACTCCCCTCCTCCATGTGCTCCCATTATGTTCCTCTCTTCCAACATTTACAGTTTTATCACCAAGCTTTATACAATTTGTGTGCCATATCAGTTCTCTTGAAAGCTACTATCTTTCCACAGCCTTTACAGATAATATTTCTTCTCTCATCACACTAATAAAATTAACATGATGAACCATTAATCACTAAAACAAAACATTCTCTCTCCCTGAACGTACCAAAAAATAGTTTAGATTATTTGTATAACAGGTTGTTATTTCTGACATACTGGGCATACTGGGCTAGATTCTGACTTGAGATATGAATCAGTACATGTCCAAGAAAGGATCTGATTTACATCTTGAGTATCTTGCTTGTCTAATTAATATGCATCAGGACATTGCGCAGGAATGCTCTCTGCATGGCATACATGTCCATGAACTGAGTGATACATCACACACATTCCTTTGAGAACTGCCATGTCAGAGAGGGTGTCCCACAGCATTGCTATGTTTGCACCTGTTCATGTGGGTGAGGCTGCAGCACTACTGCAGTAAGCATATCACACATGCAGGAAGAAATTACAAAAGAGATGGCAAAAACCTTTCAGATCTCCAGAGGCCTTTATCATCCAACATGAAATATTGTCCTTTGCATTTTTTTTCTTTTTCTTTCTTGTCAGCATGTCTCAAGGGGTCTCTCAGAAATACTTAAGATATCCTGAGTTATCATTTTTCTGAGATCACTCCCAGGATTTGAATTTCACATGTCATGCATGTGAAATTCAGTTTATCTATGAAAGGATGGGAAGCACGCAGACACTTCATTTGCCATACTAAAGCTAATAGTCCTAAAATGTAATCCTTCACTACACTGAGGTTGCAGGCTCAATCTTCTTTCTTTCTTTCCTCCTTAGATCAGATGAAAGCTGCAGCCACTCTGCTTCCTGAAACCATAATCAGGTTCTTAAATAATTTCTTCATCTGAAATTAAAAAATAATACCACCATATTAAAAATACCTCACCTGTGAAGCCCTGTGGAGACCCTGTAAAGCACTGAAGTTTTTGTGCTACATAACTAGGAAAGAATCAAGTAGAGCTCCTTGAAAATGTTCAGACCACAGCAACCAGCAGCCTTTCTAGAATTAATACCAGGCTCAGCAGCACTGCACAAGATATCACAAGCCTGTAAGATCACAGGTAATTACTCACATGCTGTGCAATTTCAGCTTCCATCGCAATACCAAAACTGTTACAGCTGCACACAGTAGCAGGAGCAACCCAAGGTTTGGTCAAGAGTACTTACAATATCCAAATGTCTCGTGCACACATGTAAAATTCAGCTACAATTTGATATACGTATTAAATTAATATAGAAAAGAGAAAGGAACCAAGGTACCTAAGCCAAGGATTATCTTGTGAAGTTAAAATTCCTGTTGACATGTGGAAGTTCAGGCTGTTGCAATCAAAAGGCGTATTTGCAAGTCTAACATTTATAATTACACAAACATTCCCCCACCCTTAATGTCAAACATACTGAATGCCTTTCCAACAGTTAGAGGCTTTCCAGCTGGTGAAGAAAACAGCATCAGGAATTCAATGTGTATATTATTTAAAACTATTATCTATCTGCATTTCTAAAGAGAATGGAGATCATTTTTGTTCCAGTCTGCAAGTCTGCCATAGCCAAATGTCAGAATAATGAATAAGATATATAAATTTAAGAAGCACATATGAATATTCACCTACAAGCATCTTAAAAATATTACTAAGCTAATACATATCTTTCATAAATGGTGAACTGTTGTTATGGAGTGCAGTGGTTCAAAGTTTACTTATGTTTAAAATATATTAATTCCTAGCAGAGATATTCCTCATCTGTGTGAAAAGCTTACAGTCCCAATTAACCAGGAATTACTGCTTTGCAAACTGCTTACCAGTGAAAAAACAAAAAAGTACAAACTGAATACTTTAAATAAACTATAAATGAGTCTGTCTCCTCCAAAGTTATTTCTACTTTGAAAGGCAACAAGGACCACAAGATTGCAAGGGACTGGCAAGTAACAAATCTGACACTAACACTGTGTATGACTTTGGAAAAGCTGTCCTGGGTTCCTCCTCCTTCTTTGTATGTCTAATGTTTAGACAAAAATGATCTTGGATTGGTATTCAGGTCTGGAATCATTCCATGTTAGTAAAATAGCTTACCAAAGTGCCTGCATTAAGAGATTAATTGCCTAGGTTTCTTGTATAATTGGTAGACACACAACATATGTCTTCTCCAGATCCATGCAAAGGTTTTTCTATATTCCTTTGATCATGTACAATATTAGTGTGAAATATAGAAGCAAGTCAACTGGTTATACCTGTACTGCTCCAAAATAAAGAATTCAGACATATTATTCATCCCTGATATAGTTAGGGCATTTTTACCCAAGAAATAGAAAATCATAAGTAAAAACCAAAAATGTGTCATTTCTGAAATTCAAAACTAGAAAAGGAGGGGAAAGTGTATAACACAGAAGGATACATCTAGATGTGAATTACAGAGCTATCAGAAAGAAAGAAAGAAAGAAAGAAAGAAAGAAAGAAAGAAAGAAAGAAAGAAAGAAAAAAAGAAAGAAAGAAAGAGAAAGAAAGAGAGAAAGGAAAGAGAGAAAGGAAAGAAAGAAAGAAAAGAAAGAA
>QUSF01000044.1:398198-475189 GCA_003676055.1 Chloebia gouldiae | reverse complement strand
GAACTTCTCGCGCATTTGAACTTTTACTTTCTCACTATACAACCCTCTCTCCTCCCCTTGTCGGCTTTTCCTTTTCGGACCCGATCTTGCCGTCTCTCAGCTCGCCAGCTGCAGCGTGGGTATCATGTCATTCGACCCCACCATCATGCCACCTGCGAACGGCTCCACCAACGGGACTGCCAGCGGGGCCGAAGGCGGGAAGCCCCCCACTATCCCCACTGTCATGTTCATCTTCGGTGTGGTGGGCAACCTCATAGCCATCGTGGTGCTCTGCAAGTCCAGGAAGGAGCAGAAGGAGACCACTTTCTACACACTGGTCTGTGGACTGGCAGTCACAGATCTCTTGGGGACCTGCCTGGTGAGTCCGGTCACAATTGCCACTTACCTGCAGAACCAATGGCCAGGAGGAGCTGCACTGTGTGAGTACAGCTCCTTCATCCTCCTCTTCTTTGGGCTGTCTGGCCTCAGCATTATCTGTGCCATGTCTATAGAGAGGTATCTGGCCATCAACCATGCCTATTTCTACAACCATTACGTAGACAAGAAGCTGGCAGGGCTCACGCTCTTTGCCATCTATGCTTCCAACGTGCTGTTCTGCGCCCTCCCCAGCATGGGGCTCGGCAAATCTACTTTGCAGTACCCTTACACTTGGTGTTTCATAGACTGGCGAACAAACGTGTCCACCCATGCAGCATATTCCTACATGTACGCGGGCTTCAGCTCCTTCCTGATCCTGGTGACTGTGATCTGCAACATCCTGGTGTGTGTGGCCCTCATTCACATGCACCGCCAGTTCATGCGACGCACGTCCTTGGGGACAGACACCACCTCCAGCCGTTTATCTGACTTTCGCAGACGCCGGAGCTTCCGTCGGATGGCTGGAGCAGAAATCCAGATGGTTATTCTGCTCATTGCCACTTCCCTGGTCATGGTCATCTGCTCCATTCCTCTGGTGGTGAGTAACATCATGCAGCCCTTCTTCTTTTCCATCACCCTTACTGCAGAATCTTTTCTTCTCCTAGTCTGTTTGTCAAACAGGTTCCTGTTTGAATAAGTGCTTATTTGTGGCACCTATAGTTGATGTCACAATTTGTTGCAATAACTCAATGGCTGTTAGCATATATGCATGATAAGAGAAAGTTGGGTAAATTTACATTTACACAAAAAGAAAGCTGCTTAAGTTCTAGAGTCCTTTACTTGATTAAAAAAGAGTGCCAAAAATCTCAATAATAATTTCACTGTTCAACTGGAATCTACGTAGTAAAATCCTGAGTGCTAAAGGCACTTTAAAGTCCACCTGCAAAATTAATTTGTGTTAAGTGAGGCTTGGGGCTGGCCTACGTTTCTGGCTGTTTAGTGTGTTTTTAAAATGTGCATGCTGTTGCTGTTGGGTGCAAGAATCCCTGATGTGCAAAAGGACAGAGTTGTGTTCACTTGGCACTAGCAACATACAGAGTTCTTCACAACCAAAACCTGAGTTAAGCTTCCACTCCCCAGGGATTCATGCACCATCTCTGGGGTAGATCCCACTCCTTTCAGGAGCTCCGCACACAGTGGGAGGAGTGAACTCAGAGGAACCACCTGTCGGTGTATTGCTCAGTGAAATGAATGTTGGAGGAATCTGGCCCACGTAAACCTTGAGATCATGCTGAAATGTCAAACATTACAACTAACTGTTAGCTCTTTTTCTGAAAAGGCTGATACAATTAGCATTATTAAATTGAACACACAGGATCTACTTTTTCTATTCCTCCACCTTGTCGTCAGGAAAGACAAAAAGTCCCAAGCCCACCAGCTAGAGGCAGAGTTCTTGCTTGCCAACAGCCATAATAAAGCTTGTCAAAAATCCTGTACTAGTTTGGCTCAGAGACATTAAACAAATAGTTGGCTTGCCCTATTTGCCATCTTACAAAACACAGTGTAGGGACTAAAGCAGTGGCTGTCAGACAGAAGGTGTTTTTAGAAGAACTCTTTAAAGGCGGTTTCTTGTCAGTAGGGTGATCCCTGTCATAGAGAGGGGGTGCCATGTATGTCAAATTGAGCTGGCCATCTGGAGATGCAAAACAGTGTGTGTGTATCTCTGTAAGGAAGTTTGGAGAAGTGCATGTGAACAGGACTAAGGTGTGAGCGAGTCTGTCCCCCTGCTCAGGGAAGCTGCGCTGGCAGGGTTGGTCAGAGCTGCCCCATTACCGACAAACAGGAGCTAGTGAAGTGTGGCTGTGCTGCTGCACCAGGGTCCCCGCTGTGACCAAAGGCCATCTCCTCTCGTTCGGCATTGTCACTTGGTGTGGTGGCAGGGCGAGAGCGAGCACGGTGCCTTGTGTTCATTGCCTGACATCCAAAGGAGGCTGAGAGGTGCTGCCTGAGCTGCACACAGGGCGTCCCCGGGAGGAGCACATGCCTTAGACAGAGGAGCTGTGCCAGCCTGCCCTGCATTCCAGCTCCAGAAACGACAGGGGTAAGCTGACTCGCTGCATCAGCTGGCCGAAACCCTCACAGTACTGGGGGGTGACAGTACTTAATTTGATTAATCATCAAAACAGCTACTTCACAAGAGAAAAATACCACATTTTCTAAAGAGGTGCTTGGTAAATGCAGAGAAGAAGTTCTCTGAATTAAATACAGTGTCATGATGTGATGGACTTAAGCAGCTTCAGAAAACAAGCCAAGCCTTATCCTGTAGCAAAGCAGGTAGAGGAGTGCTGAGAAGTCTGAATGTGAAATGCAAAATTACATATCCATTTGCATCTAGGCAGTCTTTTAAATAATACTTCAGAAAAAAAAAGGTGGCGAGGGGCAGGAATCAAGTGATCAGTATTGTTGAGAGTTAAAATTAATGAACCTGGGTGAGGCAAAAGGTTTATTATTTAAACAGTAGCTAGTAAAAAACTTGCATATAGCAGAAGTATGTGAAAGTACAGGTGATAAAAGTTGTAGAGCTCTCATAAACCTTGATTTCACTTCATACAAAGGCAGAATGTTACCTTGGCAATGTTCACATAAGTTAGCTTTTACTTACTAAAGCAGTTTATATTTTCTCTATCTAAAATGATGTAAGAAGCTCTCATTTCATTTAGATAGATGACTAAAAATAAAAGGAAGCTTTTTCTAAAAAAACAAACCCAAATAACCACATATATACACATCATCACATGTCCAGTGTGGTTAAATTTCCTCATTGTTAAGTAGCATTTTACAGTCTTTTGCCTCCCTCTGCGGGAATAAGCCACAGCCACTTGTGCTACTTTGTGCCATGATGAACATGATGCTGCTGTGTTAAGCCCTCTGGATGCACGGACACTGAGGATAAGAATGGGGAAACTCAGAAATTACACCTTTGTAGCATAAATCCCTAGAAAGAGCCACTAGGCAAAGTAGGTAGATTACTAATACAGACTAATATACACTAATATAGCTAATGGACTTATATTTTCATGACTCGGAGGAGTTTTAAGCAGTCCTCAGGTCAGCCTGGCAGTCATAAAGAGGCATAAAAGTGGTGCCAGCATGATTCAGATACGCAAAGCAGGCTCAGAGGGTGCTTTGTGACTTAAGTTTTCTTTTGATGAGCTGACTTCCCACTGATGATTTCAGCTCAATGAATCAAGTAAGTCAAAGAAAAGCAACTTCTGAAAGAAACACATAAACCTCTAACATTTTAGAACAAACACTTTCATAAGACAGTAAGATAGCATATGGGGTCAATCCAACAGGAGCCACTTATTGTGGTTTGATAGAAAAAAAATTCCAGGTCTGAAATATTAAACAGTCCTGAAATAACTGAGCCACAGATAACATCAGGTTTTATTAATTAAATGCTTCATCATATGATTTACACATAGAGTAGTTTAGGGTTTTAGTGATTATTCATAAAATTGCAAAAATTTAAGGTAACAAGTGCTGTAACAAAAATATGGGGCGTTATGCAAAATGCTTAATGAACTTGAGAGAAGGCTGATCAAATATATCAAGGAAAAAAAGATGAATGAAAAATTGATTTGTGAAGGAAACTTTATATAAACTGGTGTGTTCTCAATGTGCAGAAGAGGGTGTGAAAGACATGAATCTGACAATAGTTTAAAAATCAAGTAAGAAAAGCATATAACTTAAGTGCTGACTTGTGTCTTGGCTCCACAGGGCTTATGTCATCTCTTAAAATATTTTGAGCTTTTTGGAAATGAGAATTGCATAGTGTAAAATGTATGGAATGAGTTATATTAGAAGAGATTTTATCAAGAAGAGAACAGAAAATTTTATCTGGCCTTTCTAAAAACACCAAGCTGTTTCAACAATAAGTAGGCACACACTACTCAAAGTCTCAAATTCACTCCAGCAGTCTGTCAGATACTCTTAAAAATTTTAAGTGTATGATCTTTTTCTCATTCTGAACACTGAAAATTGTTGTTAAATTATGATGATACAAAAAAATAAAATGTAATGTTTCAGGGTGTACATCTTGTTGATTGCATGAAATGATTAGGATTGTCTAACTTGATATTTAATTGATCTAATTGGCTTGGCTAGTTTCAGCTTTTCAGTATCAGGGACTGTCCATGACCAACTGCAAGGTGTCAGGCATGATTTTTTGGCAGTAGAGTAGTCACCAAGCAGACAGTAAGACCTTGAAGGGCAAAGGTTATTGGCTTGTGGAGCTGCAAAACTCGTTCCTGCTTGCTACCATATGTTTTTTTAATTTATCATATCAGCATGTGGGGAGATTTTGAGGGCAGGTGGAAGCTGTGGAAACAATTACAAGTGTGACTGTAACTATAAAAGTCACTTTATAATGCCTCATACAATTAGAAATCAATGACTTGCATCTGTAGTTAGTAAAAAGGAAAAGCGCAAACAGCACAAGGAACTCTGATCTTAAAAGTGCCTGTCTGGAGCATAGACTTGATGTACATTAGAGCTGTGTAGTTCTTAATTGCAAATAAACTGCTAGTACTCTAAAGATATGTTGTCTGAATTCTACAGCTGCAAACCTAATATACAAACCCTATTTTTTAGAGATCTGAATTGTTCTAGTTTGCTTCCTTTTTTAATTAGGATTTCAAATTGCACAAATCCAAGCATCATATTAGATAATTTATTTGGTAGCGCGTTCCACTTACTTGCACTTGCTGAGAAGATGACAGGCAATATCTTTTATCATGTTACCTTCTGCAGCAGGGGACTCGTAGCCAAAAGAGGGTACATGTCTTGCTGTAATTTTACGTGATTCTTTACTAAATGTTGTTTCACCAATAAGTAAAGAAGGATAGAATTTAGGTTCCTACACGGATAAATTTTTACTCTCTTGTGATTAATGTAAGACAATAGGTGTGAACTGATAAATACATATGACATTCTGGGAAATTTATTTTCTATGGAACTCTTCTGGGAAGTAGAAAGAATTTTGTACAATCAGAGTTTTCACTGACTAGGTTCACTCTGTGAATCGTTGACCTCCACATGGTGCATAGCTGTCAAAAGGAAATGCAACATGCAGAGAACATAAAACGAGCTGTCCTGTACCATTAGCAATAATCCTTTTCAGCCAAAGAGTGAACACTGGGAAACATTTTTGTCTTTCCATAAAGTCTGCCAGGTAGCAGAAAGAGGTGGAATAGGTACCTCAATTTCACGTGCTGCTTATCAAAAGAACAATCCAACTATTAAATCACTGACGTGTAACTATAGCTCTGAGTTAAAAAAAAAAAAAAAAAAAAAAAAAAAAGTAAGCTAGGTTTCCGAGTTGAACTGTGTATTTCTTCAGCTTTCTTCAAAGTATGCCTTCTGGTTTTCATGTGGTCTGGATGGATTTGGTATACACACTACACATCTACACACATAGACATTATATATATCTACACATTATACGTGTACATATATACGGATATTACACCTACGGACATATACTCATTATACATACCTACACTTTACAGACGTACGCACTTACATATTACACAAATAGACAGACCTGTTGTGCGTGTGCACACAAAATGCACATAAACACATACATACTGCACGTATGTCCGCATGTGCATCACCTCGCACATGTAATTCACATTATCCGCACACGCACAAACACGAGGAGCCGCGGGGCAGCTGCGCCATCTAGCGGCCTCGCCTGGGACCAACAACTTATTTATCATTTATTTACCAATCCTTTATTTACAGCATAAATAGGGAAACTTAAACGTGACCTTAAATCTGTACACAAATAGGGAAAGCTGCTCACAGAACAAACAGAATAATAAATATAATAATAAAATTACGATCTCATCAATAAAAATATAATGGAGTTGTTTATAAATAAAATTAATAATGAAAACAAAATTAGGTCTAAAATAGTTAAAAATGAAGCCAAATATTAAAAAAAGGAGGAAAGATTCTTAACAGTTTTTTTTTTCAAAAGCCATAAGAATAAGTTCATCTTGCATAGGAATACTCTTTGAAGCACCAGAATGAAACAGATCAATAAGGCCAAGAAATTAATAGTCAGAAAGACATCTGCACTGTTATAAATCATTAGAAAAGTAACTGTGGATAAAACTGGCATCACTATATTGCTTTATAAATTCAACATTTTCCCATGTCTTGAGTTCACTAGGTTAGCCATAAACCAAGAGAAAAGTACTGAGAAAGGAAGTATACTCAGTCTTCAGTTTGACAATCCATTTGAGAGAGACTGCAGGCACAGGGCTTCCTTCCACAGAGGGACTCTGCGTTATTCTAAACATACCACTGAAAGCTTTGGAGAATATTCCATCTCTGAATATTGACAGGGCTGAATGCTACCACATTGCCCTCCTGCAAGAAAATTTCTCAAGAATTGTGAAATTTTCCACCGGATTTGGATGGCTTCACATGGAGGACGAGTAAAAAAAATTACTTATGAGGGCTATTCTAATTTGGCTCATTTATTTAAATGCTTGCTTGCCTCCATGACTGTAACCTCATAGTTAGGCAGGCCTTGATTCATTTCAGGAGCCAAGGATATGATTCTAAAAACCTCATAATTTTGCTACTAGATTTTTACTGTATCAGATAAAAATATATTTAAGGAATTTATTTTGACTTACCTTAAGGAATCTGAAGAAAATAAAATCTTCCATTATTCACTTTTCAGTGGCTTTCCTTAGCCTTTCTATAACTGGACACTGCTTAGGTCTTGCTAAAATGGAGAAGAGCTATTTGAGACTAATCAACACAACAATTGATGCCATTTTGGACTGCCTTACAGCAGTATTTACAAGAGTGGCTTCTAAACAAGAAAAGATACCAGCTGAAGAAGAAACTAGCAGAGTAAGCTGAAGAATACATTTCTATGTGGAAGACAGGGCCCTTCAGTTTTAAAATTTGTGCATGATAAACTAGAATTGCTAATTAAATAGTCACTTCACACTTAAACATCTTAAACTCTTGACCACTTTATCAGTATTTTTGTAAGCAAAGCCAAAATGCTGGCTTGTATAGGAGAACAGTGTAGTCCAGTGCTGAAATAATCTCAGTATCTTGGCCTGTTAAAAATCTCCTATCTGGGCAACCTGTCTTTTTGGGGTTTTCTTCCTCCTTTTCTTTTTTTACGTTTCTGTTTTTCTAAACCATGCTGCAGCAAGCAAACACTTGCACTTATATAAACAGTTCCAGTAAGGACAGGTGCCAGGAAAATACATTTCTAAACTTGGGAATTGACAACTCAGGACATGATTACAGAGTCTCGTGTACATGGATTATTGTGTGTGTTTCAGTTCATTTCTAAGTGATTATTGCTAGTGGAACTGGTCAGGTCTCCCCAGTCACTTACCTCTTTGCAGGTTGCATGAGACTTGATGTGTACCAAGGAAGCAGGATCCAGGTCTGCATCTTTGTTCCTGGAAAATTTTAAAGACACCAGCCAAAATTTGGAGGCTCAGGGATTAATACAAGGTGAAAGAGAGAGAAAAACCCAGTCTTTTTCTACATGTAACAAGGGCGTTACGGTTTTCATCTGGTTTTATTTTGCTGTTTCCATAAACGAATTCATGGCTGCCAATCTGAGATACCTAACTTTGCCAGCCTGCTCTTCTGTCATAGCTTACATCTGCAAATCTAGATCTCTGCTTTGAAGTAAGTTTTCTATCCTGATGCAATTAGATAATTGTGTCTTACTTTCCCCCCTTTTCCTTGGGTAGGTCCGTGTCTTTGTGAACCAGCTGTACCGGCCTGAATCGGTGGAAGATGTCAGGCAAAACCCTGACTTGCAAGCCATCCGCATTGCCTCAGTGAACCCCATTTTGGACCCGTGGATCTACATCCTCCTCCGCAAGACTGTGCTCAGCAAAGCCATTGAGAAGATCAAATGCCTCTTCTGCCGCATTGGAGGGGCTCGGAGGCAGCACTCAGGGGGCAACTTCAACTGTGTGGATGGGCGCAGGACCTCCTCTGCCGTGTCCAGCCAGTCGCCCTCCTTCATCTCGCGCGAGCTGAGGGAGATCAGCAGCACCTCGCAGACGCTGCTGTACCCTCCGGAGATGAGCGAGAGCAGTGTCGGGGGCCGCGTGTTTCTCCCGGGCCCCAGCGCCAGCTCGGCTCAGTCCGACACCACGTCCGTAAGGACACTGCGGAGCTCCGACACCTCAGACTCCTCACAGGGACATGACTCTGAGAGCGTCTTCCTGGTGAGCGAGATCAGCTCTGGTGGCGGGGCCAGCTCTGCACCCAAGAGTGGCCCTCTCCAGGTCACCTTCCCCACAGAGACATTGAATTTGTCAGAAAAGTGCATATAGGTAGCCATGAAAGGCATCAACCCTGGGGATACTTCCTGGTACATTGGAAAAACTGGTGCAATAGATAGGTGTTCTGCCTGTTCGTGGGAAGAGGGGTTCAGCTGTGCTTCAAAGGGCTAATTTTTCTTTTGCTGTGTGATGGGTACATTTCCTTTAGACTACTGAGGACTGTGTGGAACAGACATTGCACTTGGGCCCTGCGTCGGAAATGGTACAAAGCAGGTCTGATGGGACTGGAAACATGAACTGCCTTGTCTTGTTGTAGGACACAGGACAGCTACGGTGCCTCTAGAAATAGAAAGACTCCATCGCTTGCTTTTTTTCTTTTTTTCTTTCCCTGTCCAAGTCTGGTAGAATTGTTCTTGCTCCTTCCCCATGGCTGCTCAGCTATCAAGAATTTAAGCTTCTGGTACTAGAGCTGAATATGAGGCAGCTGCTAGGAACTGGACACAGCTACTCTGAGAGCTGCCTGCAGTAGGATTTTAAAGTGTCTCACTAAAGCATGAAAATGTGAATTTTTATTATTGTATATATATCAGGATAGAAAATATTTAAAAGTGTATTCTTCTCTATGAGAAGGTTTCTTAGGAATACAAGGTATACAGAAATGATTGCCAGCCTTCTCTTCCCTCAGTATTTCCTGCTGATAAGGCATTCTTACCTTAGATTTGTTGTCCATGCTAATTCACAGCTGATGAGATAATTCTCAAGCTGAGAATACATAAGCACTTTCTGAGTGAAATGGGAATATATGCCTTTCTAAGAGAAAAAGAAAACACATCCTTCCAGTTAAGAATATTAGTTTTCAGTATATGTATATACTAAAAAAAGAGATTTTATTTATGTTCTGAGAACGTTTTTCTGTGTAACACACGCGCACCTCTCTGAGTACTTTGGCCCACAGTCTGCACACCTTAGGCACACACTTAACATTGCCCATCAGAGTGGTCCCTCTGCTGCCAGGGAGAGTCCTTACATATAAAGTTAAGGACATATAGAAGTGCTTTCAATATCAGGGCCTGAAACTTTCAACTCCTGGTTAATAGTCTTAATATTCACTTTCGTTAAAGCATCACTGATGTAATAAAGGTATTTTTTCATAACATTTATCATTTTACTTTAAATAGTAAATAGAATATTATGACTGTGTAATCTGATACTCCATCAAATAAATGTATGAAACCATGGAAGCAGAATCTTCATTTAAAGTATAGATTATATAGAACTATATCGCAGTCTTAAACACCTTGAAAAGCATTTGTTGCTAGAGTTTTGATGACAAATACATCACCAAAACCAGCTGTTAACCACTGACAAAAAGGAGTTTTGTGTTTTATGTTGTAAGGGTTAGATCTTGTTCCAGAAATACTGTGTATCAAAATAATTCTGTACAGATATTTGGGGGATGTTTTGTCAAATACAAAGCATGTTAAGCTGCTTAAAGTGTTTTCATGTGAATGCTACATTGTAATGAAAATCTTGAGCCTTAATGTTGATATGTTTAAGCAGTTGTACCGACCAAAGCAACTTTGGGGATCACAATTAAATGGAAATGTTCTGCTTGATCTCAGATGTCTACATGAGTCTGCCATTCAGTGCCAACTCCTTGCCTTAACAAGCCTCCCATCTTGGAATGCTTTGCACTCAGCTACTGCCAAAACATACGTTGTCCTGCAAGTTTCCAAAACACCACAGCCTGATCATCATCAGCAAGAAGCAGCAGTCTTCAAAATTATCCCAAAGAGCACTGACACAGAGCTGCAGAAATTCTTTATTTGAACAAAGACATTTTCCTTTAACAGGGTAGTTGAGCTTGTTTGCCTTCATACATACAGAAAGTGAACTTAAATCTGTACACAAATATTTGCAGCAGCAACAGCCACTTTTCACCAGTTAAGCTGGAGAATAGTATTACCCAAGCTCCTACTGCAGCTACAGATAAAGATCTGCCTGAATTCTTTGCAATTAAACCACCTCACTATAGTCTGTTGCTAGTGACCAACAAATAGAACACTCACCATACTTCCCAAGGCAGGAAATAGCACCTGGCAGAGCAGGAACGTGGGACTGCCACAGGCAGATAACAGCACATGTACCAAGATGGGACCGCACCTTTGCAGCTGGCCCACAGCAGCACACCAATATTATTGGTACTTTATGCAGTGACAGAATTAAGGATCTATAGTGTTCTAATATTTAAAAAAGCAGGGATTCACTGCTTTTAAAATTATTTCATTAACATGCTTTTATTACTCCCTGTCATCATTACTGATGAGAACTACACATGGTCTGGAAGAGCTTTAAGCAAGAATAGATCATCTTAAGTAGCTTCCCTTAGCAAACACAATAGGCCTGAGGTCCTCCTGCCCCCAGCATTCACAACGTGTCAGTAGTGGACTAGACTCATTATCAGCATGAGCTCCCTCAGAAATTAATTCCGTGATTCCCAAACAGCCCACGAAATCTGAGCAATACTGGAATGGCCTGCCACAGCTCCACGGCAGTGCAGAAAGGCAGAATCGGAGCACTTCTGTTGTCTTGTTGCAAACACAGATGAGTGTTCGGGAGCAGTTGGGCAGGACTGGGCAAGTGTGTTTTTTTTAGGGTGACAGTAGAGACATGTCACTCACCTGCCTCACAGTCCCACTCGGGTTTAGCTCCTTACAATGCTGACCAGAGGCACATTATAAGGAACGAACAACATTCCTTGGCCTCTCTGAGCTTTACAAGTCTAAAATGAGGCTACAAGTTTGAAGAGTCTAATTTGCTATATGCATGTTAAAAGGTTATTTTCTTGCTAGGTATTATGAGTAGTTCCCACGCATACAAAGGGTTTCCTTTCTCAGACATCGATATCCCCTCTATCTCACCCAAACCCCAGAGGTCCATATTCCCTCTGAATGGCCTTTCTCATCACCATCCACATTTCCCAGACCTCTATGTTTACAGAAAATTTACTGATTCAAAAATTTCTCATACCAAACTTACATCTCTCAAACTCTGTCCACCCTGCTAGTCCTGTGACCAGCAGTCTCCGTCCCTCCCTTCCAGCAGTCTGTCCTGCCCACACATCCCAGATCACGGCTTTGCTGAACCCTTTACAGACACTGCTAGACCTCCAGCCCCGCAACCACACCCCAAACCCCAGCCCTAACTCAATTTAAGCCCCTGTCCTGTGGCAGGGCTTGGAGGTTCCACCCACCGCAGGCAGGATGAGAGCCAGTATCTGCACCAGACAGTGGTTTCTGTGAAGATCTGTAGATTAATTTGAATCTCTGATCCATGGTAAGTTAGCCTTATGAACGGTTAAGGGTGTAGGGTGTACTGTCAGAGGGTTTGGGCTGTTTTAAATCAGGCTCACACATTCCTGCTGTCAGGAATACCAGTGCTGCCGACCCAAACTGGCACTACAGGCCCAGTGCCAATGCACAGGATCTGCTGTCTTCAAATGGCACAGCCAACATCCTAAGTCAGGAAGCTTTTGAGGTTTTATTTTTGCTGCAAACCTGGTCCACTTAAGGCAGATTTACTATTAAAGCTACCAAATACCACCAGGCCTTTGCACCCCAGGCTCTCTTGTAGGATTGCCAGCTTTACAGACCTAGAAACTCAGTGAAATCTCCTGCTTTGTGACACCAAAACTCAATCCCCTTATCTAATCTTTCCCTTTGATAATTTATCCTTTACAACCCTTGCAGCTCCTAGCCTTGCAGCTCTTAGGAAATCAGCCCTGATTTCCTAAGAGCCTGAATCCTGCCAGGCAGCAGACCTGGCAGGATTCAGCAGTCACCCATGCCCATCAGCCCCTCTGGAGATACCAGCCCAGGGACTCCAGCACATCTGGGAACACCATATTAACATGACAGTGACCTACAGTAAACACATAGTTCCTGCAACCTGTCAACAAACCAAGCCCACATGCTTCTGCTTTCCTGTGCCCCAGTCCTAACTACAGCCATAGTTTTAGAGCAATTCTGTGAACTCAAAATAAAGATAGCATCTCAATGCTAGTATTTTACCTCCTCTCCCTTGGTTTTAGGATTGGGATGGAACTTACCTTGTGTGGGCAAGCAAGTTTCCAGTGCTACCTCTGTGATCTTGATCTCTAAACCCAGAGCAAACTTCTCCATCTGCTTTTTATCGCTCTCCATGACTACTTTTAAAATCCAGTGTCTTATGGTATTATCAAGAGTCACTGTTGTGTTATCCAATCCTTATTCCTTTTTCACCCGCTAGGACTGTCAGAAAGGATTTATTTCTCTCTCAGTACATTTAAGGTTTTAAAAGGTATTTATCTCCATCTATCTGAGTGGAAGTCACATGCTCGGTTTCAGCATTTGAGGTTAACTGCCAGTCAGTCACCTTGAGCTTCCTTTGTAGTCAAGGGAAATAATTAGGCACCTTGGGAGGCTGATTCAACTCTTTCTGATACTTATCTAACAAGGCATATGAGTGGCCTTGTGAGGCTGTGTATTTCTTTCCACTGGATACAAAGGACTCAAAGGGAAGAATATATCTGAATGTTTAACTGTAGATTTTTTTAATCAAGCAAAATGAATCCATCTAACCCAGTGTTGTTCTTGTTCTTTCCTCTTGAATGCAACAGTTTAGCATAATATGTGATTCATATGGAAGGCAAACACATGAAAGCTACTGCAGTCACTGCCACTAATGATAATGACAGTTAATAATAAAATAATTTTCTACTGTCGAAGAGGGAGTGTGTTTCACTAATATCCTGTTTTGGACAGTATCTCCTTTTGCTCCATTTCATGTGGATATCCCTGAAAGGTTTAAAAGCTCTGAGCATCACCTTTTGTTAAATATTTTTCCCCAAGATATCTTTTCTTTTTTACTAAAATAAATTAACACGTTCACCAGAGACAAAAGCCAATTATTAAATGAGGAACATTCCGGAATGGGAAATAATACAAAATAATACTTATTTTTGTTATAGCCCAAAGAATAAACAGCATCACTAAGCAACAGAAGTCAGTATTTTATTCAAACCACAAACTGATCCATAAAATTACATACATGCAAAACATGGCATGCTGTACAAAAACAATGTAGAAATCATCAATATTTGAACTTCTCCCCAGTTTGAAAAGTGTCCCAGGAACTTAACTGCTCTACAAAACACTACAGTCCTGACAATACCTAGACTTCATAACCTAATCTAATTAGGAGGAAAACACATTTAGTACATGAGATGGAAACCACCACCCCTCGAGCCCAGCACAGCCTGATGGTGCAGATGTACGCCCCTCCAGCAGTCTGGCCCTGCAGTGTTGAAGTCAATAGGAACTTTGTGAATCATTTCAGTGGAAAAAGATTCTGTGATAACACAGGCCTCTGAGAGAAGGGCAGCAGTCCTTCCTGTATGAGTAAAGACAGAATACTGACGCAATTACAAAGCGCAAAGAAAGAAAAGATGAGGTGGATACAGCCAAGCTCCTTCAAAATGAAAACGTACCCTAGAGCATTTCACACATCTCATTTTCCAGCCAGGGAAGATCTCTTCTTTGACGAAATCTGATCAAATCCCTCTCACGCGAACTCTTCCTACAGCTGACTAGATTAAGTTGATAGGAGAAAGATTAAGAAATCCTTCAACTCTAATAATTTGAACTATCAAACCGTATCTTAATCAAGTGCCTATCCAGTAAGCATTTTAAATCATTCTGAACTTAATGAAGAAATAAAAATGTAGCATGATGTTTTACATTTCTTAATATATTTATGCCACTGTAGTTCTAATTATTTTGAATACTCAGAAGATAGTAAAAGGTGTGATTTTGTGTGAATGTGTGCTCATGCAAGCACAGATCTAAAAATTCACAAATACAAAAAACATTCAGGGAGAATCTTGCAAAAATTAATTAAAACTTAGTACAACAGGGCAATTAAGTTTTTTTTAAAAACTGTATCTTCTTAAATACATTCTGATTTCAGATAAACAGAAAGTATTATTTCAGATAGCTTTCCTGCAATGCATTTTCCAGTGCAAAAACATTATACTTCTCAAGCAATATTATTTTCTTTTAAAATGCATTACTTTGCAATTAGAAATCAGACTTGAAATGTGCAGTGATTACTGATTGCAGAAGTTTCACTTGTATACAAAACTATCTATTATCATATAAAATTTTATCAAAATCAAGTACAAATTACATGTTCCCAAACTGAATTCTTCAGGAATTCCTCAGTGGACCATTTTTTCCAGTAATTTTCAGATGTGATCATCTCTATCATGTCTCCAAGACAATAAAATAAAAACAGTCTCAGCACAGAGCACATGAAAGAAATAGCCTGATTTAATTTCTTTGAATGCCTGTGTGGGGAACCAATTGCCACCTTCACCTGAAAATAAAAGCAACATTAAAAAAAATTTCCCAAAGTATGCCTCATTGCCCACCTCTGCATCCAAAATCAAAAAAGGATAAAAAGGAAGACTCCAGCAGTGCTGTCCTGGAAAACTGGTTTTTTTTTTCCCCAAGAGCATACTTTTAGTGTCAGGTCATAAGAATTAGGAAAAGCAAATTGACTCCCTCTATCAGATTAGCCTAGCTAGGAAAGAAAAGCCCCAAATAAGATACAATTCAGCCATATCTTCTACACCCACCATTCTACTTCTGGTGATGTCTCTAGCAGAGCACACAAGATAAGGAAAGGCCAGTTTCAGTCACAAACGCTGTTCTTTCTTCTGGTGAAACATTTAGTTGTAACTAAGCATTCAGGGCCTTAGTTGGTAAAAATTTCCTTTAATCTAATCAGAAAGTGTTTAACCCACTCACTGAGGAAAGCAACATGAAGGTTTCTACTTGATTTGGCTACAAATCAGATCTGTCACACACAGACATACAAAATAATAATCCATCCCTGCTTCATAGGAAAATTTCTCATAGAACAAGTAATCTTAATGAAAACAAAGACTGTCAATAACAGAAAAGAGTTCAGACTTTTACTGGAAGAAAAATAATGTTAATTAATAGTGAGTGAAGTAATTTTTAAACATTCCTTCTTCTCTGCTGGTTTTGGCTGGGAGAGATTTCATTTTCTTCAGAGTTTCAAGTAGGGGGCTATATTTTGATTTTGTGCTGGCTAGTGTTGATAACACAAGTTGTTTTCATTATTGCTGAGCAGTGCTTGCACCAGGTCACGATCTTTTCCTGCTCCTCATCCCATCCCACCAGTGAGAAGACTGGGGGTACACAAGAAGCTGGGAGGAGACAAGCCAGAACAGCTGACTCCAGCTGACAACAGGGATATTCAATCTCACAGCGCAATACACAGAACTGAGAAAAGAAGGATGTAGGGGAAAGGAGGACATTCTGTGTGTTTTCCCAAGTCACACATCATGTAGCCTTGCTTCCCTGGGGATAGCTGAACACCTGCCTTCCCATGGGAACAGCTGGGTGAATCTCTTGTTTTCCCTTGCCTGCATGTGCAGCTTTTGCTTTCCCTATTAGGCTATATCCATCTCAGCCCACAAGCTTTTTCACTTTCCAATTCTCCCCCCTCATTCCACCAGGAGGCAGTCAGCTGTCTGGGGCTAAGTTGCCAGCTGGGGATAAACCACAGAACTTTTACAGTTTAAATAAAACTTTCCTAATTACTGGGAAAGTGTACACATTAACTCGTAAAATTATGAAATACACAAAGATGAAAGCAGCTGTTAGAATGAAGTTAAGCATTTCAACATTACATTTATTTGTAAGAATTTAGAATTTTTAAAATCAACTCTTGGCTTTCTTTTTGCAAGTAAAGATGGAGCAACAGCTCAGTCATTGCTTTTTTACTTAAGAAAAATAACTTTAATTTTTTAACTTTTGTAGGCTATCCTACCATTTAATAAAAAAAAAGAACAAGCACAAAGCAAGCAAAATACAATAAGTAACAGCAGTTCTTAAAACTATGGGTATGCCAACCCATGAGGCTGCCCTACCGGGCCCTGATGAAAAGGGTTTCATCAGGAGTTGCAGGACAATTGTCCTGCTCGGTAACAGTCTCTACTGTGCCTGAAGCAGACACAATCACCATCGTTTTAGCTGCTGAAATAGCTTTCTCCTTCTCTGCAATTGCAGCACAGACTGCCACAATTTCATCACTTTCAAAGTCATAGTCTGGGACTGACTCTTGTACAAGCTCTTCTCCTTTTGCCAGTGCTTGCACTGACACAGTCTTTGTGGCCTTCTGCTGTTCCTGTAGTTTTCTTGCCCAGGAAAGGTCTTCTTTCCATACTTCCGGGTTCATTGGAAAGATGTGTAAAGACACCTGGAAGCTACGGATTGCCTAGAAGCAGAACAAGGAAGAAACAAAGATGGGATACTTTAAAGCCAATTTATTAATAAAAATTGACAACAACAAAAAAATTATATATTTAATTTGAGCAAAACCAAAAGCCATTTTTGCTCCCATCTTTATTGGAGCAATTTTCCCTCATCTTGGTTCAACAGCAGCCTCACCCCCAAACAATTGTGTCTGAAAAGACAAAATTGCATGAATAAACTAGGAACCTGGCAACAAAGAGTTCAAATATAAAAAACAATGTTGTTATTAAAAAGGTAGAAGGAAAAACGATTTTTTGGATGGTTTCCTATACCACTTTTCTCTCATCATCAGGTATAAGTAAAGGTAAAAGCAGACAGACACATTTTAAAGAAATACAGAAAATGGATGACTGGAATTTGAAGTATCACTGGTATTGCTACCTTTAACTCAGAATGCAGTCGTTTCACATGCAGATCTAACACTACACTGAAACTAGCCACATGGTAAAGAGCTTCTATAATAGGCATGTGGTTATAAAAACACATAAATAAATGGGCAGAAGGAGCCAAATGAACTCCAAGCTTCAAGAGTTCCTCTAAGAAAGAGCTTCTATAACCTTATAAACAACATAATATTAGTAGAAGTAAGTGTAGTTAGTGATGATTCTCCTTTCTTACAGTTCAAATGGGAAAATACTCACAAATACAAATCCTCAACAGAGAAACTGTGAAATTAAAAACGAAGAAGTGTGACCATAAAATAAGAGGTTGCTACAATACTAGAAAACAGCTACACCAAGAATTACAGCTGTATTTGTCTTATAGTTATCTTAACAGTGATCAAGGCTGAACCAACCTCCTCAAACTTAGGTACATGTACACAAAAGCATGAGTGTTATTTCAGATTTACAACTGTACAGTCAGTTATGAAAATGGGTCCCCTTAGTAACCAAACTCTTTTATTACATTTACAGAAGCTTTCCTTTAAGATGGGAAAACTGTGATGATATGGATTGGTATGATATTTGGGAAGAGTTCTCACAACTTGAATATTAAAACTTTAAAGACATGGTAAACCACAGTTTACATATTCTGTTGTAGTTTATAATTATTATAAATAGTTTATAATATATTATAAGTAGTTTATAATATATCAGATAATGTATTTATACTGGATTATGCCAATTAATTTGGAAAATCACAACTTTTCTTCTGCATTGACAGAAATTGATAGTTCATCCTTCTGATGGCACAGAGGAATATATGGACTCCATATGATCGGAACTCAGAAGAAAGAGATACAAAATCAGATTTAAGAAATGCTGCCTATGCTATCAGTATTACTGCTGTTGTAAAAAGCAGACTTTCAATTCCAGATAGAAAAAAAAAAACTTGACTGTTGGTCCACAGACAGCTCTAAAGTGCAGGAGCATGCTGAACTTTAAACAAAAGAATAACTGAAGTTTAGTTCTTGTAAAACAGTGTTACTTTATTCAACTTTGCTAGCTTTTAATTTTCAGGGACATGAACAACAAGTAAACACTAAATGCTCATTTTTATATTTCTGCTGAAAACAAAATATAAACAAACACCATTTGCTTTTAAGCTTTCCAAGAAAGAGGTTCCCTAATTAAAACCTGTCTATATAGTTATGTTCATGCACAATAAATAACATTTGGTAAGCATCGAAGTTGCTTTGATGATTCATACAACACAGCATAAAAAGATCATATTAGTAAATCTATTAGAAAAGAGTTTTTGTACTTGACATTTTTATAAAGAAATAACAAAATAATAAAGTAAATTTTAAGTGCTGCAAAAGATCAGTGGGATTAATTTTAAAGCAGCAATGTAAAACTGAAAAATACACGCTTGTCATGCATTTAAAATTGTATGCTGCCACTGGAACAGTGCCCAAAGCCATTCATTTATATTATGACAAAAGAAAAGAACAGTGGTACTTTTAATTCTTCCCCTAATGGAGATTCTTCTCCAATTTCCTGTCGTACTTAGGAAAACACAGTGACACTACATAAAATAGGTATTTCTAGCCTCATTTTAAAGAGGAGCTGTAATTTTAGAGACCCTGCATATAAGGACTACAGGACTTTTTTTATCAGTATATTTATGTATTTGCTTTTGCTTCTGTAAGGAAGTGCAATGTAAAACCTTCTGTGAGACATTATTTGTTGTGGAATTATAGTATTTGAAATATCTGTATTTTTGAAGTACTTTACATTTTGTCTCAATGAATAGTATTCTGTAGCAAACAGTCTTCCACTTGTCCCATGAGTAGAGTCTCCTCTGCTGGTCTGCATAGCCATAGTGTGAAGGGCAATTCTGATCTGACTACACTTTTTTTCGAAATTTCTATGACACATGAAGTTAGTAACTGTACAGAACCCCCCAAAAAGGCCTGAATTTTAAGAGTTGTATCTGCTACCAAAGTATGTGGTAGACCTTTATGTTACACTAGGCAGACACTTTCTGACCAGTTTCAAAGGATGTCCACTGGTAAAGTAAATAATCTTTTTCTGTGTTAAATGATCTTTAATATGGAAATTTTTTGTGTGCTTTTACAGCACTCAGCATAGTCCTTGGGCATGCTGATGAATGAAAAGCTGGATGTGCCCTGGCCATGGCACTCACAGCCCAGAGAGCCAAACGTGTCCTGGGCTGCATCCAGAGCCCCGTGGGCAGCAGGGGAGGGAGGGGATTCTGCCCCTCTGCTCTGCTCTGCTGAGACCCACCTGGAGCACTGCACCCAGCCCTGGGCTCCCAGCACAGAGGGACAGGGACCTGCTGGAGTGAGCCCAGAGAAGGCAGCAAATAGGATCAGGGGCCTGGAGCACAATTCCTGTGAAGACACTTTGGGAGCATTGGGGCTATTGAGTCTGGAGAGAGAAGGGTTCACTGACACCTTACAACAGCCTCCCGGTACCTGTAAGGACCCACAGAAGAGCTGGAGAAGGACTTCTACAAAGACATGCAGTGATAGAATAAGGGGTAATGACTTTAAACTGAAAAAAGAGCAGATTCAGGCTAGATGTAAGGAAGATACTGTTTACAGTGATTTACTGAGATGCTGTAACAGGTTGCCCAGAGAGATGGTTAATGCCCCATCCCTGGAAACTTTTAAGACCAGGCTGGACAGGGCTCTGAGCAAGAGCTGGTCTAGCTGAAGATGCCCTGGATGATTGCAGGGGGTTGGACTAGAGGACTTTTACAGGTCCTTTCAAAACCAAAGCTTTCTATAATTCTATGACAATATATTACTGGAATTTGAGTCTTATTTTTGTACTACTCACCATGAACATAATAACTAAATTTTACAGAAGCATTTATCACAGTAATGTAGAAAATAGAGAAATAAGACATTTTAGTATACTTAAAGACTCTTCATGATATTTCTCTCCTTCAAAAAAAGAAAAAAAGTCCCATCCTTTCAAGTATTTTCACTCTAGTTTAATAGCTTCTATAGTTAATCTGAATGGCAGATTTTTTTTTTAATGTTTTTTTTTTAAACTGTCATCTTGAATTTTTCTGTGTAGTTTTCTGTTCAGATTATTTCTGCTTTTCAATAAAAAAATTATCTTTGGAAATTTCATCAAAAAGTAATTCTAGTGTCTTACAAAATGAAGTGAACACAATATTTTGCACTTCTTACATTTTATTCAAAGGTTCTGGAGATCTCCTGTTCTGGAGAAAGTACTTGAAATACAGTAATTTTCCAGATGTAAAAGACTATTTTTGCCTTATGCTTATTGGGATTTGGTTAAATTACAAATGCGTAAGAGTCTTTGTTTTCATCTGGTAGACGTGAGGGAGATATCCCCACTTCCACAACTTCCTTTTTCTCTTTTTGAAGAAGTTTGTATCCTCCTGTACTTTCTTTTGCTTCAGTGACAGATTTCACAGATGTCATTTTGCACCAACTCATTTGCTCACAGTCCTCTTTCCTCACACTTACCATCCTTCTGCCCTTCTACCTAGGTGCACACCCCTGCAAGACTGCTGCATGTTTTGCTGAATCACTGCTTCAGGCTGCCTCTACCACACAGACCTCTTACACTGTACTCTACCAGACACAAGGATATAATCCAGGAAGACAAAGGAAACAATAACCACAAAAATCAATCCCATTCTAAAAATAGACATAGTTAGCCTATGAAAATAAAGCTTAAGTGTTATCAGTAACAGAAAAAAAATATTTACTCTGTAGTAGATGGAGAGGATTAACACAAAACCTTTCTGGGGATGCTTATATTACTGACTATTATTTCAATAACTCAGTAGGACTGTTTACAGCTGTTGAAAATAATTTAACAGAACCCCGCTTTAAATGAAAAAGCATGGTACTGTCTCTATTAACTTAGCATTTTCTAAATACTTTGACTTTTCAGTGGAAGGCTAACCACCAATTTCCTTTTTATTACCAAAACACTCTATGTTTCTAAATGCTAACATTTGTAACATGTTGAAAAATTATCTCAAATTCAGATTAGTTATGTTAATATGCTGTATTCCAATAAAACACAGACATTTCTTGCTCTGGGAGTACAAAACTTTCGTCATTATCTAAAAGACCCAAAACTATTTCTTTCAAGAGAGATGAAAGGAAAGGGCTGATCTGAGGATTCATATTGTCAAGGCATGATTCTTTTGACAAAATGTTGTGTCACACTTAAAGACTGCTAAAGCACTAACTGCTTAGCAGGAACACAGGAAACCACATCCTTCAAAACATCAAACAAAACCCATGCACAACTCTTGCGTATTTACAGATCTATCCTTTCAACTTTGTGATCCTCAGTACTCCAGATTTGCCAGCGACCTAGAATGGGGTAAAGCTGAAGTCACAGAACCACAGGATGGCTGAGAGTGGCCAGGACCTTCTAAGGTCACCTGGGCCAAACCCCTGCTCAAGCAGGGTCACCAGAGCTGGCTGCCTATGACCACGTTGCAGGGCTGATGAATTTCTCCATGGTGGTAGACTCAGTCCTTTCATTCAGTCCTTGATTTTTTTTTTTTGTGATTAGTTTTGGTTTTTCTTTTTAATATTGCTTTTGTTTGGTTTTCTTTTTTTTTTTTCCCTTGATTAATCAAAGCATGGGGCTTACCCTATCTCACAGGAGGAACTCTTGTAATGAAGCTACTGGTGTGAAATTGTGAACTAGTTAAGATGTTATCAGCAATATAGGAAATTTAATTTGTAAAACCAAGTATTTGCAATAAAATAAGAAAAATACTGCAAGCCTGGCTATATTTCTACAGTTACTAAATTCACATTGCAGGTTTATTCAGGTATGCTCTGCACACTGATTTGTAGAATTTAAGGAATTTCTGCCTTTACAGAAATAAAGTTTTCCTTGCTCACATTTAAATATTACTGCTGAATTATCCTATTTATTAAATTCGGAGAAAAAAAAAGCAAAAAACTTTCATAAATGCTAAATAAAAAGGGCCTGATTTAGCTCATTCTTTTTATCACAAGGTTGACAAAAACTAAATCCAAGCAAATCTTTCTTTTATTTTTACACAGCTCATAATATACATTAGAGTTGCTTGAAAGCAACATTTTAGACCTGGGAAACTTCAAATTAAAATACAGTAAATTGGTTTTTTCCCTAAGAAAAAATGCATCATTCATTGTGAAGTAATAAAAGTATTCGCAACAGACCATTTGGCAGGATGTGGGTAATGAAGACAGATGTTGATGGGGAATAAATGAAACAAAGAAGCAGAGGAAGCAATTCTTGAGAAGGACAGTAATTCCTAAATCTCAAAAAAAAACAGCCTAAAAATGCCTTGATATTTGTGCTTTATTAACTTTTCTTTGTAAAAAATATGATGCAGGGGAAAAAAATAGAAAATTGTGGCAATGAAAGACTAGCGGAAAAAGGATAATTATGACTTAAACGACTTGGTCTAGAAGACTCCACAAATTCAGTTACTATGAACTAACTTCTTCTTTTTAAACTCATTCAGTTTTAGCCTCTTAAGATTCCTTAAAAATCACTAGGTTCAAAAACAAATAGTGAACATTATTTGCAATTTAGAAGACCTCCCCAACTTCTCTGTATGTGAAAACATATTTATCAGAAGGCAGTTGAAGTATACAGACAGAAAGGCAATGAAGTATGGATACAAAGTACCACAGCATGGGGAACACCACCAAGAGCTTCCACACCTCAAGCTCCCTACTCGGAGGCAATCAGAAACCAAGAGGGCAAACTACTTGTGATAACCCCTCCTCTTTCCCTCCCTCTTCACCACAGTAAGGTCAATTTAACAATTACAGGAGCACCTAGAACAATGTTTCACATGAATGAAGTGCTTTGATGCAAATCTCTGATTGTTCCCACTTAAAATGCTTTGCTTTGCATCACTGAACAGTCTCAGATACATAATTAGATCCTTTTCTGATTAAGTTCAACAATGCATTCTAAGAGAGCACCTGAAGTGCTACTCTAAAATAAGATAAAATTAATATAATATGAACACTAGGTCCCCAGCACTCAAGATATCCAGTCCCACTGGTGCTTCATGACTTGTCTATGTAGAAAAATCTTACTGGATTTGATGAATCAACCTGCTGGGTATAACTAGTACAGGTTTTTTATATATATATATATATATATATATATATACTATTTATAACTGACATTACAGCAACTATAGCATTTTTTACAGAATAGGCAGTATCAATTACTTAGGATGCTTGTAGGAAATAAAATTCTAATTTTCCTGAGACTAATGCATTTAAAATTCTCAGGCATAATTTACAGAGACAGTTTCATACTCTTAGAAGGAAAAGATCCAGACAGACCAGACCATCGACCTTAACCTTCTAGACCACAAAAGCCATGGAATGTCACCACTGCTGAAATGTAGATATGCATGGATTTATATGAGATATTTCATATAATATCTGCACCAACAAAGGGTGCACACTGCACATCTGTAACAAACAGCCTTTGTCTTAGGTTTTGTCTAACAGGACTGGAGCACCTCCCCAGTGAGGATGGGGTGAGAAAGTTGGGGCTATTCAGCCTGGAGAAGAGAAGGTTGTGTGGAGACCTCAAGGCAACCTGCCAGTATCTGAAGGGGGAATACAGGGAAGCTGGAGAGGGACTCTTCGTCAGAGATTGTAGAAACAAGGAGTTATGGGAATAAACTGAAATGTGGGAAATGTAGGTGTTAGGAAGATACTCTTTACTGTGAAAATGATGAGAACCTGGAAGAGGTTGCCCAGAGAAGCTGTGGATGCCCCATCTCTGGGAATGTTCAAGGCCAGGCTAGATGGGGTTGGAAGTAGATGATCTTTAAGGTTCCCTCCAAGCCAAACCATTCTGTGACTCTAGGTGGTTCACATAGTTAGCATTTGATTTGGTTGGTTTGGGGTTTTTAACACTGCCTCTTACTACATTTTAAAAATTAGTTTTGTATGAATTGTTAACCTCCATCAAAAAAACCCTATAGTTTTTTCAATTCTTGAAAATTTTCAGACCAAACATTGTAACTTTGCAAAACCACTCTAAATTTCTGACAAAATTATTTTTATCAAAAGAGCACACGGTTACTTCTATTCAAAATATAACCAGTATCTTTTTTTCATCTAATAGGTCATGATGCAATGTTTTTCTAATGGACCTATGAGAATGTGTCTGAATTTGAAAGTTCACCTGTTGAGTTTTCACAGAAACTAGCAAAAAACTAATATACCCCAGAAAAAAAGATGCACTTCAGCTACTGCAGAGCATCCCTGGCTTTTGCTCTCTTATTAAATAAAGAAGCAATCTCAGCCACCATTTGACGTCAAGGAGCCAGAGGAAAGCAGGAATGAGCGCATTTTATTTGCTGCATAAGCAGGGCACAAGGAGAACAAGACAATAGAATTTTATAAGCAGGCAGGTGTAAAAACTGAGCCTGAATTATCAGGTGATCCTTGGACTTCACATTATCCTCAATAAACTAGGGTGAGCTGCACTGTAGCAGTACACAGAATGTAGTATGTGCAGTTATGTCAGCATAATTGTTCTACTGCATAAAGCCACCACATAAATATAGTATATGACACAAAAATCTTCGAGCTAGACTGGTCTTCCACAAGTCCAGCAACAAAACTACACAGGAAGCATTTGTGAAACACAATAAAGCAGAGGGAATACTGGAAATAATGAACTTTCTACTTGTCTGCGTTCAAGTCACCATAAGGATATACATATATATAGTAGATACCAGTGCTATCTCTCCTAATCCAAGCTGGGCACGTCCCAAAGTCTGCCAAGCATCCCAGGAACGTGGGTTTCTCTGGACAGCCATTTCTGCTGCATGCACTGCTGGGAACATTTCATGTAAAGACATCAGGACCTGTATCAGAAATAGAAAAAGAAGAGGAAGAAAAATAAACAAAACTGAAAAGAAATTGAATTCTTCTGGGACTACCTATGCAACAACCACTGTTTCAATAACTACAATTCATCTTACCCAGATTTTTTTAGCTAAAAGTTACTTGTCTGACTTCAGATAGTCACCCAGATTCATTTCAATCCCCACAGAGAGAAACAGACATGCTAGAGGATAAGTCACCCAAACTATTTAAGCTATGCTATTAGCAGTAGATTAACTGCTTCTGAAGGTGTCTCTCCTGTTCAGCAAACCCCACAGCCTATAGAAGCATAACAGAATAGTTAGAAAGACAAACACATGGAGAGCTAAACATAATAAATGTGCAAGTACTGTTGAAAAACTTCTGGTCTGTATTTATTCTTCTTAATAAAGAGCTCTAATCTACCAGAAACAGTGCGGTGCACATGATATAACTACAGAAACAATCCCTGTAACTCAGTATGGAAACAGACCTTAACAATGACTGCTGTATTTACAGAACAAGCATTCTGCAGAGCCTAACTTAGACATGAAGTCATCTACATTAAGTAAGGAAAAAAGCTGTTTCTGAATGTGAAAATCTCTGTTACTCAGCATTTACCACAGGATTATTCTCCTTGCATCGAATCTCCGTAACTAAGGCAATAAATCACAGTTAGCAATACACAATATGGCTCAAAGCTTGCCTTATGTTTCCAATACCACCAAAAGATTGGCACATCACCTGAAGACCTGCATCACTCTGAGATCATGATTTCAGACACCCACATGCTATGGCGAGAGATACCAGTGTAAGAAACAAATGACAACTGCATTCCTGCAGTACGATGAGAATGTCAGCCACAAGGGTTAGACTCATGTGTGGGCAACCACTTTCATCCCAACTGACCACAACTATGATGAATAATATTAGAACATGTTAGGACTATTGCTGAAGTTCAAAACAGATTTATTTAACCTTACTGTTCTATGATATATTAAATAGATAAATATGAGTGTGGAGTAGAGAAGGATTCAAACGTGATTATACTGAGTATTAACTCTAACAAATAGTACATGCACAACATAGAGGTGAGCAGTACACCAAAAAAAAAAAAGACAAAAAGGGGAAGGGGAAGGCAAAGATTTACTACAGAAAGCAAGCCTGGACTGAAAAAACCATGAAACATCATTAGCATAGCTTCTGAATAACCCTTTGGATTGATACTTCTGCTAGTATCAATCTAGTGTGACTAAATTTTTCTTAAGACTAGTCTTATGACTTCATTTCAATTCCATTAAATGGACTGTATCTTAGAATTCAGAAGTACCTAAAAAATCTTTAGAAAAACTATCTACAGCAGTCTATCATCTATCTCCCCCCTTTTTCCTGCTCAACAGTTCTCAATGACTGCATTTTGTATAAAAGTCTATGATGAATGTAATGTGTTTTTCCAAGACTTTCAGATGAATTACATTTGTATGGGCATTTTCCCTTTTCTGCAGCAGATGTGGGAAGTGAATCCAACTGTTACTAGTGGATAGGTGTACATCCTACCAAGATGAAGGGATTCTGCATCTATCACCTATCTTCTACATCAGTGTCTTAATGCATTTATTCTCTAAGAGAAAACAAATCCAAGTATACATTCACAGAAACATTTTTATGCATCCCAAGTACTCTGTATTTCCTACCAGTACTTTCTACTGCAAACTAATTACAAAAAACTCTGTGTAAGTGCTTAAGAAATCTTCTGTAGTTTTTAATAAATTTTGCTGGTTTGTTTACTGAATTATTACTTTATTAATAAAGGCAGTTATTCCACTTCTATTTATGAATACAGTGTGCACCAGCATAAACAGCTGCTTTAAAAATGCCCTTCCAGATCATGTAGTAATTACTCTGCTCCTAATAACTTTGGCTTTAGATTCTCAAAGTGCATTCAAACAAACACACATTTGAATGTATACACATTTTTACCCAACACAGGCAGTTTTTTCAGTTATTAATAAAATGACTCAGCTACAATTGTCAGTCAGTATAATGAATATACTTATTCGTGCACGCTATTTTCCTACACTTTTCTTCTCAGGTGAAGAGATCATCAAAATGAACTTACAATGGCAGACATGAATGTGTGCAGCCTTGTCTTGGGGTTACTCTACCCAAGACTCTATCATTATCACTTTAATAAACACCCCTGTATGCTACTTGGAAACTATTCTACACCCAAAAAACCACACTGAACAAGGAATAAAAAACACTGTTAGCACAAAGATTTCATGTGCACAGATTTGAAAAGTGGAGCTCAGTCCTTCTGGGCTACAAACACATGGGCAAGACAAACAGGAGCCATATGTGCTGTAGCCCTCCCTTGTCACACAGCATGCTGGTCACATGCTCAACATGCAGCCACTTAAAGTATGTGTGTATACACAAACACACACTCATTATATATATATATATATATATATATATATATATATATATAGTGTACGTATAAAGTCATGTGTGTGTATATATAGTGAGATACATATATATAGTGATAATTAATACTCCATTAGAAAACATTCTTAAAACGAGGAAAAAAATTATGAAGCAGAAAAAACATCTCAAGACTCTCACTGCACACACACACACCCACACATATGTATGTGTCAAAAGTGACTGGAGGGAAATGTCTTATAAAGATGTTCAGTAAGTGGATTTTCAGGACTTGCTTTACCCCAAGAAATTTATACTTATTACATGCTTTAAAACAGTAACATCCATGTCCTATAATAACTTAGTTTAACATATCTTTAGAAAAAGTCATACAAGAGAGATTAGAAAAATTAGAAGAACTCAGTGGCAAAAGAACAATTAAACATAGCAACTCTCATCAGGAGACTGAGCAACTATTAGAAATCCAGGCAGCAGAGTGACCCACAGTGCTCTGTCCACAATAGTTTGGAAGTCTTGTGAATCTGAGTAAGTTCTGGTTTTAAATGAAGCTGAATCCTATATATAGATACATTCCACATCCAGTGAAACTGACCCAATTCCTTTTTCCATCCAGTAACACATTTAAAACAGAGATGAATAAAATTGATTCCACCCATAAGTAGTTTACATTTATCCACACTCCAAAGCAATTACCACTGCACCACACAGAAATGCTTTATTGTAATTTAGATTTCTGAAGTTCACACTTATGTTTTAACAGTTCACTATTCTCTGTACATATCCCAATTTAAGAAAAAAAAAGTTAAAATAATCAGCACTTACTAGCTGATTTGTTATAATCTAAACTAAGTCTGGTCATGTCTTAGAAACCTTGTAATTTCTTAAGCAGGAAGATTGACAGGTAGAAGTTGATATTATTTCTTAAGTTCAACATTAAGAAAGCCTTTAGAAGAGAGAGACAGTGGAATAATTTGAAGATTATGGGTTTCATATATAAAAACAAAGAAGTGACATATATCTAAAACCCTAGTCCTGTTTAATGAATTCAAATTGAGGATGCAGCATTGAAGGAAGCTAAATTCTTATAGAGCTGGTGACAAAACATCCACAAAATTACTAAAAGGAACTCAACCTGCTGGTTTACATTTGAATTTATTTGTTTCTAAAAATATATATTTAAAAACTGTATCGTCTACTTTAAAAAAATCTCTCAGAGTTGCATAGTTATCTGAGATTTGAGGTGCAAGTGTCATGAGATAAGCAACACGAACCAGGTGCACAGCATGTGCAGGTGAACTGGGTGAATTCTCAGAAGCAGTACTGAATAGCACCAAGTCTGGCTCCCAGGACAGTTCGTTATATAACATCACAATGTACCAAGTCCTTGATATCCCTCTTCATCCAAAAATGTCCCACATGATCCAGTCACCAAACATTAAGATAAAAAATCAGAGTATGTCAAAGTCTGCTCCTCCATCTTTGTAATTCAAAGCAGCAACAAAATAATCCAGTCAATATTTAAGAAATTCAGCCTACAAATAATTTGAAGAAGTCTTAGTGGCTGCATTAATATAGGCAGTTTTTATATATTCCTTTTAATATACTTACAATACTACTTATATTAGGCTGCTGTTGTTGGGTTTTTTTTAAAGATTTTTGCTTTTCAACAAACATGCAGAAATAAATGGGTATAAACATTAAACATTTACTTTCCAGTCATTGTTCTTGCAATGGGGCAGCAGCTTATGCTGGTGATGAAGTATCAAGTACTTATACTGACAGATCTGGCATGCAAAGAAAAGTGCACTCCTAACCTCTCAAAAACAATAAAAATCTTTAAATGGATCAAAGAGTAGCTGAGAGCAATGGAAAAAATCTCATCAAATTCCATGGTTTCTTGAAGCAATTGAGCAATTCAACAGTTCCCATGTGATTTTCTGGAAATATACTTATTTCAAGTATCTTTGACAACTAGGGACTTTAAATACTATTTCTCCTCTTCAGAAGTACTGAAAGACATTCGTCCTACATCTGTTAAAATACAGATCTTTGGGAACTTACCACAAACATTTACAGATTCCTACAGTGCCATTATCATACTTATCTGAGCTGCATATTAAACAATGCAGTTTTGAAAATGTTGTTCGCTGTTGAGAAAGGAAATCCTAAAAAATGGAAATGCTGCTGTGTAACTCAACATAAGGTTATCCTAACAAAAGTAAGGATGTAAGACAGATACTCAAGCCTGTGCAAAAAAAAAACCCACTTCATCCTCCAATGTTAATTGTCCAACAGATTTATTTCAGGAAGAGACATTTTCTCACTGATAGAAAATTAATACAGACCATAAAGAATCTTTGTATATTGCACAAAGGCATTCCTAACATGAACCTCCTCCTCTAGTATGTGACACATATATCAAGACAGGGGGATTTTTATAGACCCAGTACTGGTCAAGGCCTTTCTGAAGCTGGTGTACAGCTCTTCCAAAACATATTCACTGAGCTATACTGCAATAGCTGCAGTATTTGTGCTGGTATGCTGGACTGGAATAACACAGTCAGGTCTAAGACAGTATCTTTTAAATACTGGCCACAATATTTTTTGAATGAATTACGTCTTTCTATTTTGGCAAAAGTGGATTGCTACATCAGTGCTTTTAGAAATACAAAGGTATCAAATTACACATTCTACTAAAGAGCTTCCAGTAAGCATAAGTCATACTGCAAAAAAAAAATCTGCAATAATTATTTGCATGTATGAAAGAGATGTTACCAATTGAAATATGACATGTTTTATTAAAAAGATTCAATAAATAGTTTTATAAATGTAAATTTTGTACACAAGCTTTCCTTGTGTTCTTATTCACAGTGTAACAAGTGCTACGCAATGCAAGAAAGTGAAATCAAAAAGAAATGGTGCAACTGCTGAGAACTTCTCTCTTTTTCCAGAAAGAAAGCAGAGGCTCAGTAGAAGAGAGGCCTGGACTCCTTCAGCTTTTTTTTTTTTTCAGTTTTTTCAGCTTTCATTATTCTCCACTTGTATCACTAGAACACGTAATTCACAAAATGACTCAGAGTAACACAGCTGTTTCTCGGTTCCTCTTGGTCAGCAGAAAAGCTGTGTGCCTCTAACTCACCTTTGTCATTTTGCTGAAATACAGGTACTAGGGAACCAAGTACAACAACATCAGTATTATTACTGGAGCACAGATGGAAGCACATTGTAGTAAGCACCTCTTTCGATAATTAAGTAAGCACTTCTTTGGATAATTCACTGCATCATAGCTCAGATCCAGGTAAGCTTACACACTTCACAGTTCTCCTGCTACTTTCAGTGTGAAAATACTTACTTTTGGTGTAATTTCAATTAAACACAATGCTTTTGGGGACCTATCTTAAATTCTTGCATTCACATAAGCCTATAATAAAAAACAGTTACAAGGGAGCCGTTCACTAATTTGTCCCACTGAGCAGAACTGTATTGAAATTTTAACAGCTGTTTATTCAAAACAAGAGTTAAATCTTTAAATTGTGATAATAAAATTTACCAATATCATCGTCACATCTTAGCAGACATGAAGACCTTCTTTACTAGTGAAGTTAAAAATTAAACTTATAAAGGAACTGCTATGTAAGTTAACACCCTTTATAGCAATCTAGAGTGCTGCTAATTAAAGCAGAATTGTATTAACCTGTGTCTTCCAAAAATGCATAATCAGGATTTGAAATTCCTTAATACATAGCTCTGCATGTATTAAGATATTAGAAATATCTAATATCTGCAGATATTAGAAATTAACACAGGAACAGAAAGCATTGAAACGAATCTGTTGGAAGAAAAATCTTTCAACCATTTCTAAACACAGAGAAGGCCCTCACCAAAGCTTGCTGGAGGCTGGGAAAAGGATTAGATGTGTAATATTGCTACATGCTCATGTCATTTGTGCAACTCTTTTCCAGGCTAGACAGATCTTTCTCTTACACTAACACTTACAGAAAGACAACAACACACTTCTCCCAACACAATGTAAAGAAAAACCTTTATGCCATAAATGCATAACCTAGTAAGATCTAAACCTTCTGCAGCTACATAAAACAAAAGGATCCTTCACTATTCATTGTCTTGAAATGAAGTCATGATTATTGTATTAATTCTTTTGCAGAATCAGACTTTCTTCACTTCACCAGACAAGATGACTGTGAGGACCAAATATGGTAATATCCATTAGAAAAAGCAGCCACCACACGTTGGGAAAGAACCAGCATTAGTTATTGGGATTTGTTGGGGTTTCGGGTTTTTTTTTTGGCTTCTTTTTTGGGGAAGTAGGGGTGTTAGAGTCTTGATTGGAGTTTTTACAAAATAAAATAATTAGAGTAACAACGAAGATTTTAAAACTAAACAGTACAGCAAACTTCCTAAAAGTTACATAATAAATTCACCAATTTTTTTTTTCTCTTTTCCTTTTTTCCTCAAACAGTGTAGTTTTCTAAAACCACTTGCTGAACCTGTGGGGCCTGTTGAGACGCTTCCTAAAATCCATAGGGCTCCTATGGGAATCACAAGAAAGCTGGAATGGTACTTTTTACAAGGATGTAGAGATAAGGGGAAACAGCTTCCAACTGAAAGAGGACAGGTATAGATTAGATACTACACAGTCTTTTACATCACTGATTTATTTGTGTAACACTTAATACAAAACCAGATGGAAGTAAACCATTTGCACACAGTACCCATGTTTAGTATTAACAGTAGATAGTATTAAGCCAAATTTTTAGAAAGAGCAGGCAGATTTTTAATGGTCAGATTTGCAGCTCTGTCACACTAAGGCTCTCCTTGATCCCTCCAATATAATTTTTTTCCCTGCATTGTAGCATCCCAATTCATAACCCAACAAAGATGTTTATTGTGACTGGCTAGGAGAACAGCATTATTCCAATTTCTGTTAAAAGATGCCCTGTTAACTGGTAAAAGCAAAATACCTGAATTGTGTTGTAGTTCCTGCACACAACTGAACAATGCCCAGTATCCGTTCAGAAATACAGTGTTTTCTTTTCTAGTTTCTGAATCGGCAAGGAATTGTCATGCTTTACCTGTGATTTCATCTCATAAAGTGTAGCATCCTCTGGAGTTAACTGAAGTGCTTCATCCCACTTAACAAGAGCCTCTCTGTACCTGTAGTTAAAACAATATTAAAATGTCAACATATTTAAAGTGACTGAGTATTTCTTTTTATATCCTGACATTGTCCTAAAGAAAGTGCTATGGCATATGATTAGTATTAATTATTTTTATAATTAGTTCACCATAAAACATTTTGAATTGTTTTCAGGAACTGTTTTTGTTCTGATCAAATGGATGGTAAGCACTACTACAGAATTGACCTCAAGTGAATTTACAAGGCAACACTGGAAACCTGAGGCAAAGCTTAATGACTTAAAACTAGAAATCTTGAACTGAGTCTCATTTCCCTAACTGTCAAAATCACGCTTAGCCAGGCATAAAAAATATATTTTCTGAACTCAACATGCCATGATACACTCACAGAAATATAAAATATTTTTTCATTCTGAAAAGCCTACATTTCTGTACTGTAAGATAATGTAAAACTCTAAAAACATATAAACAACTTTGGTATACAAATATAAGAAGGAAGTTGAAAGTAAACTATTTTCAGCTGTACTGAAAGCACTCTTTGGGAAAGCATACATCATGTTGCCCTTTCCTAGAAAAAAGAACAAAACAGAAAAGTTGACGAAAACCAATAAAATGTAGCTTTTTTTTTCTTGAACAAAGAGGTAAACTTCAACCACAATGAAGAACAATGAGATGCAAATACAGCAATGTCTTTTAGCAATAAAGGTGGTCTTTCATCAACATTAATGAGTCTGTGGGGTTACCACATGTTCTCTGAAACTTCAAAATCCACATTTGTTATGGAACTGTGCCTGAATTTATATTAATTACACTGTATATGTATGAAAACAGTTACTCTTGGGAGATACACCTGCTTCATTTTTAATATGGTATAAGTAAAACTACAGCAATTTTCACATGCCCTTCATACTAAATAGTTTTTATCTTCCCCTACTCCCCACTGTTCCTTCCTTTTCCTCTCCCCAGTTTTCACTCCTCTGGGTTGTATTACAGCTGTGGGTTTGCCAGAGCAGTCCCATGAAGATTTCAGAAACTTCTGAATCAATTCAGAATAGAAAAACAGCCTGGAAAAGCAATGCAACTGAAGTCACACTGTCACTACGATTCAGGTATTATTAGTTTGCACATTACACTAATAATGTGTGATATTTGAGTGCTAAGCAAAGGATGCTTCAATAAATTTTCACATTTCCTCAAAGTTTAGGCACCAGCTGCACATTTTTCATCTCAGTTCATGCCCCATGGGAAGGTGTTCACCCTAAAGAAAACATCATGACATTTTCTATATGCCTCAGTAGAAGCTTTATGCTGCTGTTTACTTAGTGGGAACTAGTTTCGCACAAGATCATAGTTTAGTTCAAGACCTAGCACAGATTTGCAAATAAAGTCTGCATGAATACGGGTTCTCAGCTCAGTTAGGTGGTGTCCTGGCCATGCAGAAGGTGCAATATTGTGAGTACAGAAAAAAAAGTTTAGTTAAAAAAAAGTTTTGGAGAATAGAGGAATTAGAGTAATAACATAAGTAACCAGAGAGGAGGGACCAGTACTGGCACTCAGCAAGTAAAAAGATGTAAGAAAAGAAGTTGCATTTCAGGAACCTTCATTCTTACTTCTATGAAGGGAAAAAAAATTACTCAAAAGCACCAATCTGAATGTGATAAAACTCAAAGCAAGAGCCTGCTAACTCTGAAAGAAGGATCAAATATAAGTTAATATCCCCCAAATCCTGCTGTTTGCTGCTGATCTGCCAACAGTCTGCCAAGAGACAAGGGAAAAAAAAGTAGTGCATTCACAGAAACACTATGTTACTTGTGTTCTGTGTGTGAACAGTAAATTATATAACTCTGCCTGTAGGCCTCAGAAAGTATCCAAGAGAAGGAACAACAGAATGACAGAATGACTTCTCAGACTAATAACACAACAGCAGAGGGCTGGTGAAGGAAAGGTTCCATCTACACAGGACTGCTGACTATCAGTTTACAGTCTGCAGATACCCACAGGCCTGTGAAATTGTCTTCTTTTTAATGCATTTATTTCCTTTAGAAGAAGGTCTGATAAAACATGTCTGTTCTATTCTTTTAAATATTCAGACAAAAAGACATTTCTAGTTCTGCTCCAAGAGAAACTAAGGACATTATCCTTACTAAGCGAAAATAAGCCATTGTTGCTTGCTCTAGAAATACAAATTTAGAAAAATTATTTATAAAAAGGTAGTCCATTAATAAAAGAATATTCTACCTCATTCTTCTAAAGGAAAAGATTATATAAAAGATTACATTAAATATCGAACACCATACTGAAAAAGATTCCTAGGGATAAAAGATAATATTATAAACTCAGTGTTCTAATAAATGCTTTATGAAAACCATAAACCTTGGCTGAAATAAGAAGATAGTTAACAAAGGGGGAGTGTTGCAAAATAAAACAATTTCAAAATAAGATCATTTTACAGTTTCTCAGGATCTTTTTCTGAGCTGAACTGTACAGCTTTACCACTGTACCACTGTCAGGAGATGTGGCTTTGAAAAGGAAAGCTTTGATATAAATATGATATCTGCTTAGGGTTTGGAGCATCTGTCATATAAGGAGAGGCTAAGAGAAACAGGAATATGCAGCCTGAAGAAGGGGAGGCTCAAAGGAATCTTCCCATGGTGCAAAATTACCCAATTTGGAAGTGGAGCAGAAAGTTCAGAAGATGGAATCAGACTCTTCTCAGACATACCCAGTGACAGGACAAGAAGCAATAGGCACAAATTGAAGCACAGAAAATTCTGTTTAAGCATATCTCCATCCCTGGAGAGATCCAAAACTCAACTTGACAATGTCCTGAGCAACTCGCTGTAGTTGACCCTATTTCAAGCAGGAGCCAGAGTACGAAATCTCGAGTTCATTAGGATTGTATGATACCAAGGTATCAGCAAAACCAGTGATATATGGTTTATGGTATTATTATCTCTTGGCTAAATGAAAACCAATTTTAAGCAAAATATAAAGTGACAAAAATAGACCCATGAAATTTTAGATCTCTGGGATGGCTATAAAAATTTAACTATTGTAGTAGTAATATCACAGAACACTAATAATGGACATAACCTGTTTTTAATAGGTTATGAAAACAGTATTTCCAGAAAAATTAAAACCCTTGTGCATATGTTCATTGCAACTAAGCATCTAAACATTAATACAAAGTATTAAGTTATAACTTATAACAAAGTGTAAGTATTTTGAAATATAAAATTCTAGTTATGTGAGTACACAGATGCAGTATTCTCATCTACCCACAGTGATTTCAGCCAAGGAGTATACTTCACTACAAAAAAAATTACAATCAGAATTTAATTAGCATTTTCTCTTCTTAATTGCAAAGCTGTAAAAAGAAATAAATTACTGACAACTGGATACATCTGGAATGCTTCAGGACAAAATACCTGATAGATTTAGACATTTTTTATTTAACAGTCCATGAAATCCCACAGCTTCCCTAAAGTACTGAAACTGCTCTCTTCAGATTTGCTCCTGACCATCTGGGAAACCGTGCAGAAACTTGGCACATTTTTCTACAGCTTGACAAACTTTCTGAAACAAACATCTCATGCTTACACTTCACTTTTTCAACACTACTCCTAGGAAAACAGGAGCTCTTTAACTCTTAAATAAGATTACCAAAACAAATTTTAAAAAATGTTTGAGGCTTCTTGGTAAAAAAACCTAACATTCAGATTAGACAGAGATCAATTTTTGAATCGCATACACAAAACACTAAAAAGCAGCACCACAGCTCATGCAAGATTTAGAGTTCTGGATTTTTGTTTTCAGGCTTGCTACAGGCTGATGCTTCAGGTACAGAGTCAGACAGGACATAATCAGAATGACACTGACAATATCTGCCTGTATAGTAAGAAGAGGAGGTGGTATCAAATTCAGATAAAGTTAGATGTATGTGCAGGAGAGAGGCAGAGTACAGGAGTACAGTGTCAGGAGAAGGCATGAAGAAACAGAAGTCCTGGGATTTCTTTTAGACTTGGATGGATACTCCCACAACCAAATGTTACGAGATAATGAGGAAAAACACAGACAAAGCTAAAAAAGGGACAGCAAATTTTAAAAAGTATATACCTAATTGTCAAAGATTCCTATTACAGAGGAGGAACATGAATGGCCTATGGCCATCAGCAACACCATCTAGAATAATTTTAACCTAGTGCAGGGTCAAATTCCAAATTTGTTGGAAACCAGAGGAAAAGAACACTAGTCAGTAATTATACAGACTACATAAAAAGAGAAATGAAAATTAAAGCAGAAGTTGATTACAGGAATAAACTTCCCTTTTAAAGCTGGGAGTTGATGCAGGCCTAGATTCAGGGAGAAAAAATATAAACAGGTGAATGAGGAAACTAAGAAGGAAAAAGGAGAATTAATGTAACAAGACTTTTTTGTGTCTAACAACTTCAGATTTCTCTAACACAGAGAGGTTTTCAAAGCAAAGTATTTCCTCTGCTGGGGGTGAGGAGGGAGATGTACAGCACTTAGTAGAAGCATTTACAGAACAGTTCATAAATAAGCAACAAGAAGTTGTTTGCTTAAACACTCAGAGAAAATTCATGCCCACAGCACACACAGCCTGGTAACAGTTGTAAGACTGGTCCACCTTACTATCTTGCTTCCTGTGTTTTAAAATGTTCTTTTGAAGTTTAGCAATTTCCCAATTTTTGTCAGACAATTCTGACAACTATTGGTGAAACATTATCACTGCAGCACAAAAAAATGGCTATTTTGTGGTAAAGGGTCAAAGGTCACTTCTGATTCTGTATGAAGAAAACAGCTGCTTTACTATCCAGTAGACCTTTCTACAAAAGGTTTTAATTTAACACTCTCAGTGAGGCAGGGCTACACAGGAGGCGCATGGCAATTCCTCAGTGGCACCTGACCATTCATATGGGTCTCACCCCACAGTAAAGGAGACATAAACAAACTCACTACAGCTACCCTTTGAGAAAATAAACTTCTGAATTTACAGTGGGGCAAAATGGCATGCACATACCTGAAGTACATAATTTCAAATTCTACGTATTCAGAGTTACTATTCTTGCACATACTAGACTATTCAAAATCAAGACATTGACACCTGAACACTTGTAGTGCACAAAGTGAAAATAAGTCTGGCTTATACAGTGAACAGCTCTGCTACAAGTGAATCAGCTGAACATACCAGAAAATTAAATAGCTACACAAGTATTTCAAAGACACCTCTCTCTCGCAACAACTTCCACAGAACAGATGGGAATTACCATTTCATCATGTGCCAAAAGTAATTACCATCTATCATCACAATGAACTACAAGACCAAATTTTTCATGTAAGCACCAGTCACCAGTTTCCAAGTTTTTACTCCAGCCACAAATGTAGATATGGCTAATTTCTATACTGTATCTATTAGGCAAATGCAGTTTTGAAACTACCTATGTCAAAGAAAAACTATGAAATGCAATACTGAAGAAAGATTAACAAGTTCATGTAAAAAAATCAAGTACCCTAAAACAAAAGCCACAGAATCAGGATTCTGGTACTATCTCTGACAGACACTCCCTCACAGAGGAATAAAATTTTATTCCCTTATATTTGATATGGAAACATAATCTCAAAAAAATTACTTACTACTTTTTCACAGTCACTTTTTTGAGACACAGGAATGGAATATATTGCAGTAAAAAATTAAAACAACAAATGAGAGAGGAAATGAGGAGCAAGCAAAACTGTCTTTCATAAATACATTTTATATTGAATTTTGAACTGTGGGATCTCCTGCCTTTGACTTACTTTACCCCATTCTTTACAATCTGGTGAATCACTGTTTCATGGTCCACCTCACTCAGATACTGAAGTTATCTGTAATAAGACAAGAAAATTTGCAACACAAATGAAAAACAACTAGGTGCTAATCAAATCTCTTGAAGTTAACTTTCATAACATTTGTTTTTCCTGGGTCAAAACAAAATAAAACCACTTTCATTCCCAGGCCATTAGTGTGTGCAATTTCAGGGCTTTGTCCTCAAGGGAGGCTTTGGGAAGCATGTAAGCATGTGCCTACATTTGTCTTTAGCCTTCAAAAATGATATCATCACTTAAGCTCAAAGAGAATTCTAGAGATAGTTAACAAACAAGTTCAAAGCACATATTTTTCTTTTAAAAAACTCTTTTATTCAGGGAAACAGAACAAGTAAGTTGTGCATTACTGAACAAAATCTTAGTTAAAAGCACACGCAATATCCTAGATACTGGATATTCTACAGTTTTGTTTCTGTCCCTACTGCAATTCCTCTCATATTTTTCTCTCTAACTATGGATTTAGTAGAAAACTTATATAACACAGAGGAATTTACTCACCTACAACAGATTGCATCATGCTGTCAGAAGGGCTAAAAATACACTGCTAATCATTTGCCATAGTCCTGAGAACTTGGTACTGTATTTTTAAAGTGAGAATACCTAATTTTTCAAGTTATTGCTACAAGCTGTTAACTCAAGACACCAGAGCATTATGCGGAGAGGAGGAAAGGAACTCCAAGAAATTACACTTCTTTCAGTTAAGTAGTGATTTTGCTAGTTTCGTTTTGTCATAAAAACCACAAGTTTTCAATGACAAGCGACTACTGTCACTGACTGCATACCTGATTAACTATAGAAATATTAACAGACTGCAGTGAGAAGTATTTAGGTTTTTACCACATAAAAATTTGAAGGTGCAGTATGGATAAATGTTCAACCTTCAAGAAGAGACAAAAGAAATAATCTGTTTCTATCTGTATTCTATTAACACTAAACTGCCAATTACAAAATAGAATACAAAGATGAGTAAAAATGCACAATGAGATATCTTAATCCACCTGATCGCATGCAACATTTGAGAACTTCTCTACTGACAGGCAAACCTTTCCCCTGTATTTCTCCAATATCTATAGCTGCAAGCCAGGTAACATACCTGTCTTCTATTTAGAAAGGCAGTGCTAGCAATGGACTTGTTGATACAGAGAAAACAACAGTTATATTCACATACTGGAAGTCATATTAAGAGTGCTTAAGAACAGCAGTTGTCAAGACATTCCACACCTCTGAGAAATATTCTCACAAAGAAAAACATTTAGTACGTTGTATAACAAGCGTTCATTTATGAACATTAAAAAGGATAAATATTAATTACATTCATGTAGTTAAAATTCAGTTTCAAATGCTTTTATGTTCAACATTAGTATCAGATTAGACCACAACTGTAAAAAAGATAGCACTTATGAATCCCTCTACAAGGTCTAAAAGGTGCTTTCCAACCATCTATGAACATCTGGGGTGTTTTGTTAAACACCAGACTTGTAATTTAACGTAATTAATATTGAGTATTGATAATCAATTTACAGATGAGAGCGCTGTACTAAGCCCAAATAAACAGGGAGAAACAGGAACAGCATGAAAATACAAGAAGGAAATAAATTTTTATTACATCTCAGACTGCTATTTTCATTATTTAAGCAGTAGGAACTGACTATCCTAAGCTTCAAACAAAAATTAATTGTATTGTTTCAGTAAAACAGGTCACCATTTCAGTATTCTAAACAGAAGCTGCAAATTAATATAAATCAAGTATCAGACATTGCAATAGCTGTAGCATTTTAAGTATTCATAGAGAAGTAACACATTTTATTGCTGGAATGAAATTCTAAATAGAATGCTTTGGTTCCTCAAACTATTTTCAACAGCACTTCCTCTGAATGCAGCAGGAAGGAAAAAACTGTTATGCTGCATTTGAAGCAATACTCTGGTCTTGAGAATCACTTGTTCAGATACTCTTTAGACACACCGTAACAGAGGCAAAAATGACACATGTCATTTCTTTGGCTCTTATCTGTGAAGACATTTATTCCTTTTAACCTCTTAATTATTTGTCCACAGATGGCAGACAGCTCTCTCTTACTTACATTATGATCCTAACTGTTCTCAGAAATCTGACACAGAAATTAAGGCAATAAGACTTTTAGTCAGCCTCTGCTAGACCATCTTTCTGTCACTGTCAGATTAGAAAGTATTTTTGCAGAGCTCTGAGTATGATGGTGATAGGATTCTGTTTGCTAAAATTCATTTTTTTAATAATGCATTGAGTTTCATTACTATCACAGCGTCTGTTTTGTTTGGTAAAGTAATTATCCTGTGTAATTCCAGTGTCTTGTTCCAAAATTATCCCATGCTTCTGAATTCTAACTTGTAAGATTCTTTCTCCCTCTTGGTGTTAATTTATGACTCAAATCCTATGCTCCACCTAGCAGGAAACATCCACATAGAATATTTTGAGTTCTGAAAGATAGTACCACAAATAGATTTACAACACACTTTCAAGAAAGCAAACAGGGCAACAGAGACAAGATTGTTGTGAAAATGCACAGGGCTGTAAAGCATCTATAAACTGGAAGATCCCTTCTGGGAAAAAAAAAAACATAAAAAAACATAAAAAGGAAACAAAGATTGATAGCTTCCTGCATCCTGGAGAACAGATCTGTGTCTCAATTATAAAAATATGCCCTTTAACATATACTCTTTACTATCTTCTCTCTTTACACATGAGGTTGATTACACTGATGAAATGAACATACCAAAGTTTGACTTACAAAATTCTATCTCTACAATTCCTTTTCCTGAATTTATGGCTCTACAAACTCTAACAGCATCAATGAATGTTCTTAAGACTTAGACATATACTACCTCACCTTGGTGTTTTTTTCACAGTTTTCCTGAATATTTATGATTTTTCTCTCTCAATCTCAACTTATTATCAGAACATAAAGAACAAAACTAAGTAACCTGGACACCCTCACAGTCAGTTAAACAAATAAAAACCAATAAATTATGCATAAAAAAGGGCTAGGTTAAAGATTTTTCATACTTACACAATTCTTAATGTAATAATACCAGTAATTTGCATAAAACTTCCTTAATTATTATTACAGCAATTCTGTAAATTAATTAGGACATTTCAATTATTATTGTTCAATTTTAGTATCAATTTCCTTCATTATTTATACCAACAGCACTTCTAAATTTTTTCCCAATTGCTTTCAATTCCTTTCTCACTTTTGAAAAGTGAGAAAAATAGTCTCTTTTCTTTTCTCTCAAAATAAATCCGTTACTAAAATAAGTAGTTTCTGAAACCTCATTCATTAAATTCCATTCACAAGATTGAGAAGTACCAGAATTCTGCCATATTTCTGAAAGGCAAATGTCTTCCAATGACTCTGCAACCTTCTGGTAAGTCCTTAAAAAGTTATTCTTGCACTCTCCTCACCTACCTCAGTTTACTTTCCTGTCTCTGCTTTTCATGAATATAAAACCTTTTGCTCCTTGAAGCAAATCAACAGCCTAATCAAGGTTATGACCTGTCCAACAGTTTGCTTTAAAACACCAGGCAACTTCCCCATATAATTCTCCATTTGGACAACTACGCTGGAGAGTTTTACACTGGAATTACACGGGATAATTACTTTACCAAACAGATGCTGTGATAGTAAGGAAACTCAATGCATTATTAAAAAATCAATTTTAGCAAACAGAATCCTATCACCTTCATACTCAGAGCTCTGCAAAAATACTTTCTAATCTGACAGTGACAGAAAGATGGTCTAGCAGAGGCTGACTAAAACAAAGTTTATTTTCTGGACTGGAAAATTTTCATTTCAATCTCAGCATGTGATCCTATCCCTACAATGCTGTATGTACACCTTTTCTTTATCAAGCCCTTATTTAAGTTCTTTTTGAGGTCTCAGTAAATATTAATCAAATTTAAATAAGAAATGCTCTTTGAGGACTAGAAGTTGAAACAACTGAATGACAAATTTATTTTAAAATATACAATATTTCAAATATATCCAGGAAAATAAATTATGTGAGCAACACCAGGAAAGGTTAATCTTCTGACAAACAGATGATTTTAACTCATAACCTAAAATGGAACCAGTATGAAAACATCTATGTCAACATCCAAATTCACTGAAGGTGAATTTATCGTCGAGAGAGCAAATTCCCAGGAAAATAAAAGTTTGTATTAAATCTTCCAGACAAATACAGCTTACAGAGAAGGCAAGGCTGCAGCTTCCTTCTAGTAAGTCTATGTTATTCAACATATTTAACTGGTGTCTCCTATTTTTAACAGTAAAAATAGGACTGTGGAGCCAGCTGAATACAATCCATTACTCACTGCCAAGATCTCTTATCCAAAGACTGTAGCTGAAAAAAAACCCACAACTATGAACTGCATTTTGTTTAAATGTAATTACCTAATTTTTGCAGAAGACAAAAATCTTAAGCCATGCATGGTCTACTACATTGGATTTCTATTCCCAGCTGACAGATCAAAGACAAAACATTGCTTTAATACTTGTCATTTAGTTACTAGACACAGTAAAACTCCAGAGACTGGCATGAAAATATATCCAATTTGTGCTAAGAATGGCAGCCTGTAAAAATTATTAGTTTGAACTGAGTGCAAAATAGAAAACTTCAGTTCTTCATAAAAACAAACTTTCTGTGACTGTTTTTCAGAAGGCACAAAAAGAGAGAAGGCTTGCATTACTTCTTTGACTATATGTTACAGGTGTACCAGACAGCATTCAGAGGTGGAAAGGTATGGTTCCTGTCTAAAACATCTGAATTTCAGTATTTAAACACAATAGTATAAAATTTAGGATGATACTGTAAATACTGAGTCTTCTCTTTTAGACCAGGACAAATGCACTGGTCACCCAAATGCCTACTAAGAAAAATACATAATATCTATCACCAATTTCATATGGGTCAGATGATTTACCAAAAGTAACTGACAATATATTTTAACATTTTTGTCATGTTCGGACTCTCTCTGCACCCGGCCCCCATCAAAAAAGTGTGCTTTAGTTTGTACTTCTAAATTCAGGGAAAATAACTGCTAGTAAAGTCCCTACGAACTAGTAAGAAGTAGTTTGATCACAGTCTAACAACTACATGAGCAAATTTCAAATTTTACAACTAGACAAAAACACAGCATAAATGAAGTAACTTCTCTTCCCCTGCTGTTTGGCCACTCACTCCCATTTTTCTGGCTATTTTGTCAAAAGCATTTATGAACCAGATCAGAAGCAGCAACCAGAAAGAGACTATTTTCCAGACAGGCTTCCTTTGCAGTGCTGTGACTAACTGGTACTTTGAGTTGGCTTCCCTCAGGGTAAAAACAAAAAAACAAACAACAAAAAAAAAAGGGGACCATGGAAAAATAGTGGAAATGAAAGGGAAGCAGAACTCAGTCACACTGACCCCCAACTCAAATCAGTTTACCCAGTGCTAGAACTGCAATCTTTGACCAGGTAATTCCAAACAGCCAAAGCTAGGGAGAATGCATACACCAGCCCTTTCAGTTAACAACTGGCATAATTTAACAGCTGTCATAATTTAACAAATGTCTACAAAATTACTTCATTGTTAACTGCCACATAAATAAATCAATGGGACAAAAAACAATAGAGGAAGTCAAGATACACATTAAATTAAGTCCCTGTAAATTTGATGACCACGTTACTTTACAGGACCCTTCCAAGCAGTCATTCTTGTGGAAGTAGCTGATGTTATGAAGTCAATTCATTAACAACCATCAGTCCTACAATATCAAATATTTCTACAATGTAAACTGAGAATGCATCACTCTCAATTTTCCCCATTTGCTGTTTGAGTTTACCACTCAAAAGACTTGGCTGAACAAGATGTTGATAAAGAGTTTTTATTCTATGCCTTTACTGCCAAGCATCCTTTTCAGTTTAAGGATACTTTCACAATATGCCACAGGATGTGGAGGACACCATTTAGGGCACTAGAAGACAAGTTGAGACATACACGGAACCAGAACCTCATAACAAAGTACACTGCCATATCCTACTTCTACAGAAAAAAAACTGAACCAAATGGGCAATTACAATCCCTTAAAATCAGCACATTTAATTTTGGAAAATACGGACACATCATGTTCAGTAAGGATTGGGCAAGGGATACTAAATTACTACTTCAAAATTAAATTCCATGAATGACAGAGACAGTTAATGGCAGTGGAGGGGGATATTATCTTTGTCAGCAACAACAAGATTTAAAGAGCAACTGGCTAAAGTTATTAAATTAGGAAACCACTTAATATTTTTCCCTATGCTTCCCCTATGAAGAGAAATAATATTATGAAAAAATATTTCTAAATTCAAAGGTTCTATTATTCAAGTAAAAGGAATTAGATGTATTTAACACTAGATCTGGACAAAAAGCAAAACAACAAAACTGTCACTTAAAAAAAATTAGATATGATCACATTTTACAGTATCAGTGTTGTAATACATGGTATCATTAGTACAGGTGATTCTATGAAGGATGTGGAAAAGCCCCCAGTTTGTACTTCTCTATAAAAACTGCTTAGATTATTAATGTAAATTACTAGGTTTTGCTAAATTGTATTATGCTAGCCTATAAAAATAGAATTGCCTACATTTAAAAGCCGCACCATTAGGATTCCTAACTGAAGTTGTAGGCAAAATTTCTAAGTTCAAGCATTTCTTTAACCTGATAGGTAGAATTGCATCCAAGAATTCACATGAACCTCTAGTTGCCATCTACCAATACAGACTTGCTAGCAGAAATTGATTGTTGTAGGATGGCAATAGTGCTGGCTATATTACCACCATGTCACTTATTTAAAAAGACAATCCTTGTCTCAGATAGTTTATCACAGCTACATGCAGGAAGAGAACAGGAATAAAGATAGTTTCAGAAATCAAGCCAACTGTGAGAGATACTCACACTGAAGCCCTTCACCTCAACATAGCACTTGGGAGGAGGAAAAAAATACACCAGTAGCACTCTGCTAGGTACACTCATTGTCCCTAATATGCAGCAGCAGGTTATGAATGTTCATGCAGGAAAACATCTCAAAGACTGGCAGGTGGCATCAGATTCAAGGAAAATCAGACAGCCAGAAAACATAAGTAAAATATGGCAGAGTTAATTACTCCACCTTTGCATACTTTACAAGGCTAGACATATGCCATCCCATGTGCTTTCACATATTTTAATTTTTTCAAGCACAGCTATGATAATGAGTGATAAAAATTAAATGCAAAATATTATCATAATGAGTAACGAAAATAAAAGTAATGAGACATCAATATTTATATTTTTATGTTATTTATTTACAGTCTAGTATGTTATATAGTTAAATAGTACCACAGAGGCATTCTGGGATTAGATTTAACTGTTCTACTGAGTCATAAAACAGAAGTTGTCTGGAAAGCATGCTACAAATTCGACAAAACAGGACCAGCAAGTAATGTAAAAATCTAGAAACTATTGCTTACCACATATAAAAATCTGAGACAAGTATTCATTCATATATAAAGGACAGAAAAAGGGAACTGTAAGGCATGAACACTCTACAAAGAGACATTAACATATACTTTAAAAATTAATACATACTGATGAAACACTTAAGAACCCTTTTTTATATGCTTCTTCAGTTCCAGTAACATTCTCTACATATTTAAATATGGGGGGAAATGTTAAGTAAACAGACATATTTTTGAAGACTTTACATAAAAAAAACTACACAGGACATATCCAGTGAAAAGCACAACTTTTCCTTCATAAAATTCTGTAAATTATATTTCATGAACAGAAGGAATAGACCCTCTAGACATAAATACAAAGGCATAAATACAAATTGCTCTTCCTTCACCTCCAAAAAAGTGCTAATAAGCTCAATTCCTCTCATGCCATCACCTATGTTTTGGATACCTCACTGAGGTGTTTACAGGACTGTGGGCACCCTGCAGTCACCCCACAGGCTGTACCTCTTTGTCCTAACACTGTCAAGAGACCTGGAATGAATACTGATTCTTATCTTGGCTGACAACAGCTGCCTAAATTATACAGGATGATACATAGGCATCAGTTAAATTATAATTTCTCTGAAGAAAAATATAACTATATCTATAAATACATATATAAATGATTCCACAGTCTACAGCTGGCAGATGAATATTTCTTTGGCTTCTATTTACAAATACATACATATACACAGAAATATGCACACATTCAAATACAGATGGCTCATATGGTGTCACATTTCAATATCCTCAAGGAACAACAATTCTAACAAAAAAATACTCTCAAAACTATTTAAACTCTGGGTACAGCTTAAATAATCTACAATTCTTGCACTCACTCTCAGAAAAATCTGCACTAAATTAGTAACAATTTCATAACTGAACTCCTGCTTTGACAAATAATAACCAGCTGTTCGAAAATAATGTTTCCCAGAATGAAAAGAAAATAGCTATTTTAAAGATAAATAACAACTTAAACAAGAATAACTACTTAAGCACTCTGCAAAACCTTACTTCTCAATGAAACAAGCCAGCTAGATGCATGACCATGAAGCAGCAACTCTACCAGTAAGTGATGAACAAAATAAAGCTAGCAATAAAAATTAACTTAAACAAAAAAATGAATGTTTTACGTTACACAACAGCTTACAGGAGGGCACTGCAAAACACTCTATACATTTTTAATTCTGTAGAAAGGTTATGAGGCCTGAAAAAAACCCCCATGCATTCTGACTAATAAGAGAGAAGCTGTAACATGCTTTCTCCAAAAAACAAAGGTACAAAGTCTATACTTGTTCAGTCTTTTCTGTTTCAGGTCATGTGTTCTGCATCCAGGACTTCCAGCTTACACATCCTTTGTCTCTTTAGCGAGCATATGATGAGTACAGCATTCCCAAGGAAGTGTAACAGTTAGGAAGTTTTATACAGACACAAAATAGACAGTAATGATAAACACTGAAAAACTTTAAAAAGTGATCAGGTACTTTGACTAGAACTCATGAAAGTTTTAATCAAGCCCCTTTTTGCATTGTATAATTTCATTTACAGTGAGAAATATACTTATGTTCTCTGCATTTTGCATGACTGACCCAAGAAAACTCTCAACCTTATCAAATCATTACTGATACTAAAATTTTTCATTTTGTTTGCAGAACACTGGTATTGGTAATTCACTCTGAAGGATGTAAGCATTACATATAATAGCTAATTATACCTGGTATGCAAATTACATCCAAACTCATACTTATTTTCTAACTTATTTTCAGCCTACAAAGAACAGTAGGCATGAGTACTTACAACATAGTCCAGATTTTAATATAAGCATTTTCTAGCAATTTCTCCTATACTTAATCAAAAAAATCCAAACAGTGTAGGGCATTCAGATTATTCTTATGAAAGTGTCAACACTGCCAATATACTATACCAGCAGCCTAAAAGAAATTTACAATGTATTCTTAAAGTCAGACACTAAAGTTCATAGACTCTTAGATTATCTACTGAATCAATCATTTTAATTTTTTTAAATTTAAAGCATCTTTGCTTTAAATGAGATCAGTTAGCAGAGATGTTAAGAAGGCAGTGCAGTTTTTTAAATCTGTCTCCTCACCGGTAGTATTCCATAGATCCCTGTACTAGTGAATCAAAATTTTAAAAGCCACAGAAACTACTATCTATATTCTAAATTCTGAAGTTTTAATGGGATATACTTACAAAAAGGCCAAGATTGGAATGAAACTCTAGAGATCATCTAATCCAATCAGCTGCTCAAAGCAGGGTCAGCTGAAGGAGGTTGCTTAGGCTCCTGTCCATAGTATCAACACAGTTGGACAATCCACACCACTCCCCATCAGTCAGCTCCCCCGAACCATGCCCTGTTGTCAACACCTTTCAAGTGCAGTTGCAGATTCTTTGTGACGATATCAACCAGCTCCTGCAGCACTCCGAGATGGACCCCATTAGGTACCAAGAACTTCTATACATCAGGTTTATCTAAACACTTTAGTCCGACTCACAAAGGGTAAGTCTTCCTTGAGCCAGAATTTCCCTTTGGTCAGTCGGACCTGGGGTTCTTGAAGGCAGACAGCGAATGCCTGTTCTGCATCTTTTGTCACTAGATTCTCCACCTTGTTCAGTAGAAGACCCAGTTTTTTTCTTGTTTTTCTTTTGTTGCTGTACAAGCCTTTCTTCTTGCTGCCCTTCACATCCCTCCTCAGATTCAACTCCACATCTGCTTTGGCTTTGCTAACTTCATCCCTGCCCCTGCATACTCAGAGTCTCTGTGGTCTGACGGGGTTACACAACTCTGCCCTCACCTCTTGTAAATATCCATTTTAGGTCTGGATTTTGTCAGGAGCTTCCTATATATCCACACAGCACTCTTACTCACTTTTTCATGATTTCATCGGGAAGAACTACTCTTGAGTTTAGGGGAGAAAACTTGAAACAAATGCTACCTGCTCTCCCTGGATCCCTCTTCTCTCCAACACAACATATTTTTTCTAGGCTACTCTACAATGTAACTCAGCTGATTAAACTGATGAAAGGTTATTGCCAAAGACAGCTGGGAAACCTCTTCATTAACACTGTATTATGTAAGTAACATCAGTTTTATTGACTGAAACTTGAAAAGCAATTTCAACACAATGATGTCTATCCTTTGCCATATTAGTTCCATCAAAATGAAATAGTAATATAATCTGAAAACAGTAATGTAATAGTAATATAATCTGAAAAATTTTATTACTTTCATAACTAATTTTTAATCAAGTATTTACTATAATCTAAACCTAAAACACATGGGTAAATGGAATAAATGCAATTCTTAAAATCTCCTCCACCTGATAGACATATTTTTTCAGTAAACACTTGACTTACCACTACACTAAGCATACTTTTTATACGTGTGTGCCTTACCATCTGACAACCTACAATGTCTAGTGAGAAAAGCAAACTCAATTACAGTGTATATAGCTAAGGAATCAATAACTACACATCTGGGAGTCATGCTGGCATTCACATCAGAGAAAAAAATCTCAGCTGCTAAAATGTGGGAAAATGACCCTTCAGAAAAGTTCAGTTCTTTTCAATAGATTAGAAAATGAAGCAATTCTAAAAACTTAATCCCTCCAGAAAAGTAAACAGTTTCATGAAAATTGGCCTGCTATCTGGTCTAGTCACTGCACTTTGACATGTCCTTGTTTAATTTGCTATTGCAAAAGCTAAGAGAAATGAGAAATAAAATATTATTAATCAGTCTAATCTAGACACCCAAAGTGAAAGATTTTTTTTTACTATAGGGAAACCTCTGATGTAGGAGTGTTCCAGCTGAAAACATGACCTTCCCAATCAAGATGGAAATTTTTACTCTTTTTTAGTATATAAATATCATCAGAAGCAAAAGCAATATTAACTTGTATGTGGCAAAATTGAAGAAAAAAAATGCAAATCATTGAGAATTTAAACCTAACAGCATCTACTTCCAACAGAAATCCTGCACCTCTTCAGGGCACACTGAGAAGAGCTCTATCGCCACTTACTGGGCAGCTACAGAAGTCTGGTTTGAAAACAGCCCAGGGATGGCTGCAGAGCCACTGCACGGACAGGCAACTCATTTACAGTGAGGACACAAGTCCGACAGAAGTTTTTCTTGCTGCTTTTAGCTCTCACATGCCATGTATTTAAGGGCATCACACTTCACTGTTTACCTGCACTTCAACTATTTTTAACCATGTGGCCAGAGCCAAAGGCTTACCTCCCTCCAAGTTAAATAACACTGTAATGGCAAATTGCTATGTTCAAAATACTAAAGCAGAACATGTGAACTTAGGCTGGATTTAAAGCAGTCTGAATTGGGGTTGCTGGGTTTGGTACTGCTTTCAGTTGTCTTTTTTTTTAACTCCAGTGTATGTGGTCACATACCATACTCGGTGTCTCAAGATGGATAATTCACCAGTATTTTAAGTTTCCTATAAGCAAAAAAAACCTCTGCTTTAGAACATTCTCCATACTTTCCACCAACAAACAATATTCTGTTCACAGAAATCACAGAATACCCTGAGTTGGAAAGAATCCACAGGGATCATCAAAGGCCATCTCCTTGCTCTGCATATGACAGCCTAAAGAATATCACCATGTGCCTGTTCCCAAAAGACTGTATGTTTGTACATATTTGTTTCCCTGCTCCTTCTCACACATCAAATGAGCATACAAATGTGATACTTCTTCCACACATCTGCCTTTTCTTGCTGCTCTGACAAGATCACTCATTTACAAGCTATTCTCAACACTGCCTACTTATCAAATTTCTAGGTTACAGTCTCCTTAACAGTGTTTTTCACAGCAACACCCCCACTGTGAAGATCAACTTATTTTAACATGTTTTTCTGGTAAACTCTTAATCTTTCTTCCCATCCCACAAAAAAATGCAAAATATGGATCAGAAACTGTCGTTTTCATCACTGCTTTTCTTCTGTTTGTCTGTCTTGGCTTATCAAGTTCATGTACACACATTACAGTAGGTTCAAATACTCTTCAAACAGCTCCATGAAAGCAGGGGGTTTTCACCACCTCCCAAACAATCCCCCCATACCACTTCCCAACTTTGACAGCAAGGAAATAATGCAGGCTACATAAATTCTGATGCCTGAGAAGCTCATTCATTATTCCCTCCCCCAGAGAAGCACTGAGACCCAACCTTACAAACACTGAACAGTGAGATCTCACTTATCCATATAAACAGGCTTATGGTGTACACAGAGACTAACAAAACCATGGTGGGGCTTCTAACACCATCACTGCCTTCCCTTACCCAAAATTAAGCTGAGCAGACTAATAAAGCATAAATGTGATAATGACTATTTTAGCTAAGCAACAGTGAGCCTGCTTATAAAATTCATCATATTAATTTCTGCCATGCATGTTACCTCAGAGTCTCTCTACCATAAAGAAATTAATTTCTTACTTCCATTCTTTCTTTTTTTTCACCCCCTGCTTCTTCACAAATTTTTCTTTTAGGATCCCCTTCACTCCACAAGTAACACCAACCAAGAACCAACCTTTTTTACTTTCTAGTGCTACATCTTTGCTTTTCTTCTAGAATGCTGCACAATCCAACTCAGACCTTTTTTTAACTGTCACCACACTTTGATATTTCATGACACAATCCACCTTAAGTATGTAATTATTTACATGAGTCTGTACAAATGTGTATTTCAAGAAACAGACTTATGTGGTCTAGGCCTGAATGCAATCACAGCAACCACTTTTGTCAGAAAGAGTAAAGCCTATGTGAATATTGTTTTTTAAAGAGAATATCTGTATGAAAGTTAGGTACCCCAACAGTACCAAATCACCATTACTACCTGAACTGTAGAGCATGCTGGAGTAACTTAAATAGAAAGTTTAAGTTCAAGTGAGAACCTGCTGTTCAGTATGTCCCTGCCCTAAACCACATCTACAACAGAGTATCTCCCACTCTGTCAAGAGACTTACTGCACTTTAAAAATACACCAAAAAATTAAAAAAAAAAAAAACCACAGAGGAAAGATATACAACATCCAAAGCAAAATACAAGGAAGGCATATGTAAAAGAGAAGACAGAAATAAAAAAAATAAATCTGTTTAATATAGGTAAGTACAGGATGTATTAGCGATGCAAGATTAAATAAAAATATTTAGTAATCTCTATATTCCTAAAAGGACAGAATGGATATACCTTTCTGTAGACCAATCTATGATTTACTTCTGGTGTTAAAAACAGAGATGTTAATTGACTACTAATTTGCACATTCTGTGTTTTCAACTATTAATGTAACCCACTTATGCAACTACTGCATTAAATCTAGTGGTTAATACAGTGGCGGGATGCTTAAAACTTACTAAATTTAATTTGGTTTTAATTTAAACTCAACTTTTAAAGACTTTAAAATTTTATTCAGAAATTACAGGCCTCATGAACACAAAAGAATCAAATGAAGTCACTCACTGAACAGTGTCACTATTTAAATGACCAGTTAAAAGAGGAAACTGTATTTAAATATTTGAAAATAAGCCTTTTCTCAAAGAGATTTTGTATTTATTCATTACTTTTTTTTTTTTAAATCAGACCCAACCATACTCACGGTATATTTATATATATATAAACTTGCCTGCCTTTAATTTCCAAGTTGTTCTCTTTTCCACATTGCCCAGGGAACCCTATTTTAACATGATACTTCTTAAGACAAAAAGCTTTGCAGCACAGGAGCACCTACTGACATCTCGGTAATATTTCTACCAGGAACATAGTATCTATGATCTGGGACAATAAAGATGTTCTTAAAAGAAAAGAAAGGATAAAAATTCCTATGTCAAAGAATTCTGAAGATTTTAAAGCGACTACTCTCACAGCTGCTTCTTCCACCTCCAGTGAAGATCTGGCCAAATCATGTAGTTAATATATAATTTATAGCCCACCTCTCCCTTTCCTAACACACCTCGACTACAAAAGGACTTCCTGCTTGAAGCACAACAAGACAATGCAACCACTCTTGCAATATCCTTCCAGAACTGCCAAACTCCCAGTACTCAGAGGGTGCTCGCAGAAGCTCCCTGCACCTCACTTAACAAAGCACTAGGCAGATTAACAGCACATTAGCTGCTTGGCAGTATTTGACTGTGCACAGGCAAATAGCCTTACTCCCAGTAAGGGAAAAAGACACTTCCAAGAGTGGCTGAAATGTTACTTGTGGTATGGCTTATCACCCTGCATCCTATTTACCCTTTCAGCTTTCAGATCTAGTCAGTTTTTTATCTCTTGACTTCTGTAATCACAGAATCACTAGGCTGGATGAGACCTTCAAGACCATCAAGTCTAACCCCTGCCCCAACACCTCAACTAAACCATGGCAGCGAGTGCCACACCCAGTCTCTTTTTAAACACATCCAGGGATGGTGACTCCACCACCTCTCCAGACAGACCAGTTCTTTATCACTCTTTCCATAAAAAACTTATTCCTAATATCCAACCTACATTTCACTTGGCACAGCTTAAGACCGTGTCCTCTGGTTCTGTCTGTGGTTGCCTGGAGAAAGAGACCAATCCCACCTGACTACAGCTGCTCTTCAGGGCGTTGTAGAGAGTGATACGGTCACCTCTGAGTCTCCTTTTCTCCAGGCTAACCAACCCCAGCTCCCTCAGCCCTTCCTCTCAGGGCTTGTGTTCCAAGCCCCTCACCAGCCCCGTTGCCTCCTCTGGATGCACTCAAGCGCCTCAACATCCTTCCCAAACTGAGGAGTGAGAACTGGACACAGCACTCAAGGTGTGGCCTGACCAGTGCCGAGTACAGGGGAAGAATGACCTCCCTGCTCCTGCTGGCCACACTGCTCCTGATACAGGCCAGGACGCCGCTGGCCTCCTTGGCCACCAGGGCACACGGCTGGCTCATGTTCAGCTGCTGTCACCAGCACCCCCTGGTCCCTTTCTGCCTGGGCACTGTCCAGCTGCCCTGTCCCCAGCCCATAACGCTGCAGGGGGTTATTGTGGCCAAAATGGAGGACTCAGCATTTGGACTTATTGAACTTCATCTTGTTAGATTCTGCTCATCCATCCAAGCATTCCAGGTCTCTCTGCAGAGCCCTCCTACCTTCCAACAGATCAACACACACTCCCAGCTTAGTGTCATCTGCAAATTTACTGATGGAAGACTCAATACCCTCATCCATGTAGTCAATAAACACACTGAACAGGACTGGCCCCAGCAGAGAGCCCTGAGGGACACCACTGGTGACAGGCCACCAGCTGGATGCAGCACATTTCACCACCACTCTCTGGGCCCGGCCATCCAGCCAGTTCTGAACTCAGCAAAGAGTGCTCCTGTCCAAGCCATGGGCTGCCAGCTGTTCCAGGAATGTGCTGTGGGAGACAGTGTCAAAGGCCTCGTCAAAGTCCAGACAGACAACATCCACAGCCTTTCCTGTATCCACCAGGCAGGTCACCTGGTCATAAAAGGAGACCAGGCTGGTCAAACATGACCTACCCCTCCTAAACCCCTGCTGGCTGGGTCTGATACCCTGGCCATCCTGTAGATGCTGCACTGATGACACTCAGTATAAATCGCACCATTATCTTGCCAGGTACTGAGGTCAGGCTGACTGGTCTCCTTCCCACCCTTTTTGTGAAGGGGCATCACATTGGGCAGTTTCCAGTCATGTGGAACCTCACCAGTGAGCCAGGACTGCTGGTAAATAATAGAGAGCGGCTTTGCATGTTCATCTGGGACACTGGGATGGATCCCATGTGGTCCCATAGATTTTTGAACATCCAAGCAGCTCAGCAGTTTTCTGACTGCCTCTTTCTGCATAACAGAGGGATCATTCTGCTTCCTGACACCAGAGGACAGTTATCCCGAGACTTCCCACTAAAGACTGAGGCAAAGAAGGCATTAAGCACCTCTGCCTTCTCTTCACCTGCAGTTACAAAGTTCCCTCCCACATCCAGTAAAGAACAAAGGATGATCTTAGCATTCCTTTTTGCCATAAATATATTTGTAAAAACATTTTTTGTTATCCTTTACAAAAGCTGCAAAATTAACTTTGAACTGAGCTTTGGCATCCCTAATTTTTTTTCTATGTGCCCTAGCAACCTCCTTAAATATTTCCTGAGATGCCTGACCCTCCTTCCAAATATGATGGATCCTCTTTTTATACCTACATTCCTTCAAAACCTCACTGCCCATCCAGGCTGGACATTTGCCTCGTTGTCCATCTTCTGGCACAGGGATAGTCTGTTCCTGTGCTCTCTAAATCTGTTCTGAAGCATGCCCACCTTTCCAGAACTCCTTTGTTTCCAAGGGCTGCTTCCCAAGGAACTCTCTGAATAAGTCTCCTACATAGGCCAAAGTCTGCCTTCTGGAAGCCCAGTGTAAGTCTTATTGATAGTCCTCCTGATTTCACCAAATATTGAGAATTCTAATTTCATGATCGCTACACCCCAATTGGAAACCTTTGCTGTTGTTATGAGAACATGCAAAGATAAGGCAGAATATTTACTTTGTTTCCCAGCTGACCAAAGACAAAAACTTATTTAGTACCTGACAATAAAGGCAGAATGAAATTATCACTTTTCATATTATGAAAATTATCAGTGTAGATGCTAGCAAATTACTAGTGTTTAGAGAAGAGATTAAAATAGAATGCAGCAGCTTTTCAGTCAATGAAAAAAAAGAGTAAGACAACATGAGTACCTCCTATTTTCAGCCAAATTTGCCCCTTCATCCTTGAGCTCTTTACTTTTCCTTATACAATCTTCTAAAAGAACTTCCTTTCTTCTCTTTGCTGCGACCACCCAGTTACTGTCATCATCGTCCCCCACATCCTTGTCATCCGCAGCTTCTGCTTCGAACTGCTGAGAAGTAGCTTTTGAGACCTTCTCACCAATCTTTCTCTTCCACCCAAAAGAAGCCATCTGTGCAACTAGGAAGAATGCATTTTAAGCAGTTAGGTAATTTTGCTTTGAAGTACACAGCAGGAAGATCACCCCTGGCTGATCTCGAAGCTAAAGCGGCAATACAGAGCGGCACTCCCGCACACACACCGCAGCCGAGCGGCGGTCCCTGAGCTGCGGCGGAGGCACGCACGGCGCCGCGGCAGGAAGCGGAAAGGCGGGCGCGGCAGGAGCGGGCAGGAGCGGCCGGGAGGAAGGGCGGCGGCCGGGGCGGCCGGGAGCCGTAGTTCGCCCGGGCGCGGGCGGCAGGGCGGCGCGGATGTCCTGAGGCGCCCGGGGGGACAAAACAGCCGGGCCTGGGCGTGCCACGGCCCGTGGTGCTCCAGTGTCACACGGCATAGGTGCGGAGCGGCGCGGCTGTCCCCGCGGCTACCGACAGCAGCACCCACCGCGGACAGGCGGCTCCGGCCGGGAAGTCCCGTAAGGAGAAGTGACCCAGGCTCTCAAGCACGCGTTTTCCCTCTAAACGGGAAAAAAAACACCACCACAACTAGCACACGGGGGAAAAAAAAAAAAAAAAAAAAGCACCAAAACACCCCCCTCAAAAAAAAAAAAAAACTAAAGGGAAAAAAACAACAAAACAAACAAACAAAACCACCATGCTCCCCCCCCCAAAAAAAAACAAACCATAAAAAAAACCCAAACAAAAAACCTCAACTCCTCCCCTTCCCAAAAATACAAAATAATAATTAAAAAACAACAAAGAAACAACAGAAAGAGAAGACGGGGTTTAAAACTGGTCCCTACTTGCAGGGACCAATACCGACAGAAAAGCCCCATCTGTAGTGCGAGGGAAAGGCTGAGTGAAGATGCGAGAGGAGGTACATCACGACAGAGGCGCAAAAGATGTGGTCAGTGTTTGTTCCGTCTCAAATTCCTGTTCTGCAGCAAAAGTTTACAAGATCAAGGGGGAAAGGGTCAGTCGCATCAGGCGAGCATAGCTGGTGCACCAGCCTATCCAGCTGGGAAATCTGCTGTAATTTTTGTCATTTTGCTGCTTTTTCTATAATTGTAACAGCTGCTGTTTTTAAAATGAGTGTAACAGTTCTTGTCCACTTACATATAACACTAGAAAACAGCAAGTACACAGTTTCAAACAAGATGGTTCAGTATTTCATGTTTACTTAGTTTTTAGTTTTGAAAGCTTAAAAAGTTATACATTTAGAAACAAGCATTTTTGCCATTCAGCTTTGTCAAAAGAAATTAACAGAAAGTAGGCACATCTTTGTTAAAGAACAGGACTTTGTATCTTACAATGATAATCAACTGGTAAAATAAAATTTAGCTCAAAGTTTGTATTAAACACTCATAGCAAGAAAAACATGAAAGGATTTTTTCTTCATATTGCACCACCAAGATCAATTTTTATCCATTACCTAGTGATTTATATTGCACATGGACAGCCCAGCTTCATCCATGTTACTGAAAAAATTACAATACAAAGACAAGGTAACTCATTGTACTCCAACAAGAGTAAGCTAGGGAATGCAGAGTTAACACGCTACCAGTTTGTGTATCTGCATAAGCTACCTTCCAACTCTGGCAGCTCTAATAGTGAAGTTTCATTTCACAGCCTATTGGCAGCTTCTAGTGCAATCCTAAAGGTCTGCAAGATCAGTAGGAAGAAACTGATGAAGAAAGCAATTTCATCACCAAGTTCTACAAAGCATAGGAAAGCCACACAACAGGCAACTGGGTTCAGCTTGGTTGTTAGTGCCCCTTTCTACCCCTCCCCTTCCCTATAAAAATCTCAATTAAATCAGAAAACCTTTGGCCATCAAAATTGATCTACTATAAAAATGTACCTTTATTTACAACTACATATATTGTACACTTCTGCCAGAAACTTGGTTTAACTTTCTGATACCAAAACTAAGGACAAATCAGGGTTGTCTTAAAGCACAAGAGGGATGAAAAGGTATATAAAATCAAGAACTACTTTGCATCTTTACACCTTGCATGTGCTGTCAGCATTACAAGGACCAGACAGCATTTATAAATAGTTTATTATATGCAAGTGATCCCAAACCAATTCCAGATGAGGAATTGCTACAATTTAAAAATCTGTGCGTTTGTAGTGTTTATACAAGTGAAATACTTAATAATTCCAAAATAAAGGGTAACAAAAATGAACACATTGCTTTACTGAGTACATCAGTACCAATTCTTACAAGACTAAAGACAGGACTTCTCTGTAGGATTTGCAATTGGTCCCTCACATTGGCATCTTAAAGTTTTGGGGTTCAACTTCTTATAGTAACTTCCACTTTGGAAAATCTTCCACTTTAAGGTACAGTGATACAGCCAATGTCCCTACAGGGACCATCTGTGACACATGAAGATAAAAAAATGAAGTTGTAAACTTGTACCCACCTATTAGACAGACCTCACAATCACCCAGTACAAAACACAGTTACAGCAGTTCATGGGCTTAAAAGTAGCCTTACGTTTATTCAGATTTTCTGCACGTAAATTTCTGAACTGCAGCCAGCTGGCCAGGATTTAAACTGTTCCTATATCTGTAGCTAGCAGTTTCCCATGGATAAAATCTCAGCCACTGGTAAGAATTTCCATCCATGTGAAGAGCCCAGGTTTCACTGTTCATAGTAATGCCTGGAGTTCCAACCTCTTCTGGGGGAACAACCTTTGAAACTATGCAAGTTAAGAATATTATTTTGAAGCAAGCACTAAGTCTTGAATGCAAAACTAAGTATTTTATGACTGTTTATGTCTACTATGTGCTAGATGAAAATGGAACCATGGCTAATTATATCCAATTTAAAGAGACTAAAGATTTTCACGCAAGTACTACCTGTGATTTTAACATACGAAGTTCAGGTTTTTTCCTGAAATGCTGCAAAAACCATAAATGCAGAAGGACTTTTATTATGGGGAATTTCAATCTATTATTAAAAACTCTAGCACTCAAGTTGTCATGATCAGTTTTCAATGCTCAACTGAAAAGTTAGACTGTTTGATTCAGTTACATTAAATAGCTAAGTTTCCCATGAAGGTCGCCTGTGAAAAATTAGAAACCTGTCTATGTGGTTTTCACTTCATACTGAATACTATATAGTATAGCATAAGTTAACGTGATAACCAGCTGTATCAAAGTACGAATATATATGTTAAAGACCTGTAAATTTCAGATTCTAGAATAGCATGAAACAGCCCTTAGGCTCTACTCTTAACTACAGGGACATGTTTCTAAGAAAAAGGATTCTCAGCCTGCAATAGCAGTGGGGAGCTGCTGTGCTGCTAGCACACTAAGATAACATGTACAGACAAAAAGGAGCTTCCTCACAGTTTCTCCACAAAGCAATATTCTGGTTTAGCCCACGGGATACCACGTCTTCTCAGCATTAAGTCTCCTGCCACTGTTATGGACTCAATCATTCTACTCACTGTCCACAGAATTTTCACCCTCAAATCATTATAGAGCATCTACAACATTTCCAACAGGCCAGATTTGCATACCTTTAATAACACTTTTTGTTAAACATAGTACATTGTAACACATCATAGCATTCTTTATTATTTTTTGTCAAATAAGGGGAAAGAAACATAACAGTTTTAACACATTAACATCTGTTAGGAGATGCTGATAGTTCTGAGTAACAACTGCAGAAGGTGACCAACAAGTCAGACTGAGATCACTAAACTAGTACATGTATGTTCACTTACAGTGCATCAGATATATGTATAACTAGATAAAAAAACAAGGAGGTCCATCTAGCTTAAATGTTATAGGCAGCCTATTTTGCACTCAAGGTAAAATGTTACAAACACTACCCAAAGGGCATGTTATTTCCTGTACCTGTGTCATCCTATTGGACAGCAGGCAATCAGAATTCACTCCAGCTTAAAAATAATACATGTTAACTGCCCATAATTATTTTAATCCCCATGCAAATTGCATTCTGTGGCTTTTTCAGCGCCTTAGTTGATTTCACTTGATTATAATTGGAAGCATCGGACTATGATTTAGGCATGCTTATTGCTCTAAAAGAAATAAGCCCATCTTCAAAATTACTGTGCAAGTATTTTAATAAGATTTGCACACATCTCAAAAAACTCAATTGTATGACTCCCTGGTCTTGGAGTTACATCAGCTGTGGAAGAGTCAAGCGAAGAGTTCACTGATGAGGTAAGGGATGTATCAGCAGATTTTCCTTGAGCATCAGCATCTGAATCTTTTGGACAAGATTTATAGTTGCTCACAGAACCTGATCTCTGTGGAGTTGCAGTCCCAGACTTCACTTCAGCAATTTCATCTGAGAACAAGGGAAGAGAGGAGGAAAATTTGGTACCGGTATCAAATCCATTCTAGGAAGAGCAAATATCTTCCCCTGCTCACACTTCAAAATCTTGTCTTTTAAAATCTTGATTAATAAATGAACAGCTTTTGCAAACAGTATCTGATGCAAAATAAAAGCTTGTATACATAGTAGCACAACAGCAAATGTTCTTATGCTAATTCTTTCTGTGCTCTGAGCTGTACTCAAGAAGTATTTACATCTAGTTCAGACTAATACTAATTGTACTTTTTATGAACTGATTTCAGCAGCCACTTGTTCAATTTAGGTTACTCAGAACAAACAGGTCAGCATCATAAGATTAAGTTCAATTGCAGTTTGTAGATGTTTTTTCTATAATCTACTTTATTTTTATTCTATTTTTGTTCTCTTTTGGGTATTTATATATTGTTACTATTTGTATTTTATGATAATTCATTACATTATACTTGTTAGCATCTGCATTCACTTATTCTTCTCTTTTGAAAGTTTTTTACCATAGAATGTATATTTAGGCTGCACGAACTTATCTTTACCTTCACTATGAAGAAAAAATAGTTTCACCTTAATAGTAGTGTTCTGTTGAAGCATCTCCATTCTTATTTTAAATACTGAACATTAACTTGGCTCTAAGCTGGCTCCTGAAAAATTATTTCAGGAAAAATTGGTGAAAAGGCAGTATCTCTTGTTTAGACTAAGATACTTAAATGTACAAATTGTTAAGAGGAACAAAGGACCATTCACCATGGCAGAGAGAAGGAATGTTAAATCAGTTTAACTGCTGGAAGAGATAGCCCAAATCTGTGCCCTTGGGTTGTATTTCCTTAAAAGGGGAAACCAGGACTGTAGCAAGCTGCCCTCCCACAGCTGCATGGCTCTAAGCAGTCCAAAAAAAATTTCCTTTTTTCCACACAATGTTTTCCTAGGTATGTCATCTACACCAGTGGCTGTAGGTAGTTTTCCTTTAGTCTACTATGCCCACAAACAAGTGTTCACCCTCTATTAGCTCCTATGCTCACTTCATCTAACTAGGCTTTGTATACTGTGTTAATGTTACTCCATAAAATATATTTTTGTACAGGTTAAACTATATGCTTTCAAGATTTTAGTTCCTCCAAGCATAAAATTCCTACCTCAAATTTTAGCCAAAATTAGAAAATTAGAACTGGTGGGTTAACTTTGCCTTGCAGCTGACATCTCAGAGCAAAGGGGAAGAAAATTGGAAGGGCGAAAGTGAGAAAACTCATGGGTAGAAATAAACATTTTTAAGTAAAGTGTGGGTGGGAAAGTGATGCAAAGACAACCACTCACTATCTCCAAAGCAGCCTCATCCCCAACCAGTCTCAAGGTTACCTTCCCCAAAAGGCCTTTCTTTTCTAGGCATAACATAATACAGCACTGAACATCCCTTTGTTCAATATGGCTCAGCTCTGCAGAGTTGTTGCTCCCCTCCCAATACAGCAGTGTGGAAAAAGAAAGGCTGGATACTATGCCAGTATCCAGAAGGCTGGATACTTCCCAGTGTGTTATCAATACTGTTTTAGTCACAGATCCAAAACAGCACCATGTAGGCTGCAAGGAAGAAAACTAACTCCATCTCAGTCAGATCCAGTACAGTTAGGTACAGTCCAAGTCAAATTTAAATGCCTATATGTCATGCTGATCTTCACTAGAAAACACTGTTCCCATGCTTATTTCAGATCTAAATTAATGTTTAAAATTGGTATGAGGTTCCAAAGGCAGCTTAAGTTGGTCCCAATCTTACCTCCAACAATCCCGTCCCCTTTTGCACTACTGGTATAAGTTCTGATGCAGACAGAAAGTGGAGCTCCTCAGGAGCTAATATAGCAAAAAAGTAAATGGGATGCAGCAGCTAAGCAGGTATCACCGGAACACTAGTGCAGGAAGGAATAAGGAAACACTAACACAGGTCAGATTGGTTTAAAATAAAAAAAAAAGGGCAACACTTACTTCACTTCTAAATAAGTAAATAAAGACATGTTTGCAAGTAGAATGATTTCCCCTACAACTCATTTAACTTATATAATAACTCTTCACATACCATCAATACTACGGAAGTCCAGCAAGTATGTTCTGCTGTCCACCTGATACAACTGGAGACTCATTTTGGAATATGCACTTGTTACTGGATTCTTCCTCCGAACACGCAGATAATATGGATTTACAACCTAGTACAAGAGAGATTTGAGTCAGTTAACCAGAACTGCTTGAAAATCACTACATATTGTTTTTGTCCTTTCAACTCACTAGTATATATAAAGTGATTTCAGATTTCATTACTTGCTGGATTTGAGGGTTGTTGGGGCTTTTTTTAGCCAAGAGAAATACATTCCTACAGCCCCAAGAGAAAACTTCAGTATGACTTTTTGCCCTCTCAGCATGTACATTCTCCCCCCAAAACCCTTCTGGCACAGCAAATACAGGACAGGCACATGAGATTAATGCCAGAATATTAAAACAATTTCAGATGTCTGGGCTATGTAACTATGCAGCTCAAACCAAAATGTATTGTTGTTTACTGTAAAGTTCCTCTATTTTGTTACCTTCCATTCATAATCCAGTTGTTTAATTGCTCTGCAAACTTCAGCCATGATATCATTTGGTCGACTCTGACTCCGTATTCCCAAGTGCCATTTAGCCCGTCTTACACCTTGGTGTTTTGATTTCTGTGGATTCAGCTCATCAAGGGTGTGGCGAGGACGTGGTGCTTCAGCTACTAAAAATGGCACTCGTTCAGGGTGAGGGCGAGACAGGTGGTGATCATCCAGGAAAGAATCTGGTGGACTTGTGGCCAAGTAGAAGTCTTTGGCCTCGTTCATTATTCTTCTGTTATCTATAATAAGGTGATAAGCAACAGCTAGAGGGTCCTGATGATTTCGGCTGTACAGACAACTTAACACTTCCTCTTCAGTGCATTCGAACTTCTCACACACTTCTTTTAAGGCTTCATCATCAATCATTGTAGAGCTGTAAGATGGATCTTCAGGAAACAAGTATTTTGGAAGATCCTGTTTAAACCATTCATGTTCCCTAGATGTAAAAATTAAAAATTTCTGAGTATATGTAAGTAAAGAAAACATTTTTAACAGGAAATTCCTTTAAAATATAAAATAAATTTTACTCTGTGCTAGAAGAAAGAATAGTGGTTGCCAGTCCAAGACCGCTTGTAGCACAGACAATAAAACAGTACATAAAGTAATCAATGCCTGAACAAGATTTTACTAGATATTTTGCAGAAAACTAAAAAAAATATTTTTTGTTACCTCATAAATTGCCTAGGAATAGGAATCAAGTGGTTACTTTCTCATTTATAATTTCAATACCTTCCTTCTCCTATTCTTGTGACTGTTTTGCTGCAGAAAGGGCTGATCCTTCTGATTCCCTCTGTTCCCTTCTAGAAGTTTCTTCATTCCTGACCAAACAAGATTACTTTTTCTTTGGTTGTCTGTATTTATAGGAGCAAGTGATAATAGTTGAAAGCTGGGTTTCTGTCTTAGCCAAAGTATCTGTTGATATGTTTTTAGACTCAGAAATCCCCTCTTCTCTTTGAGGGTGCTGATTAGTACTGAGCAGTGTTCAATGGGAACAGGCCAGGTCCCAGCAGTGTTATAAGCGAGGCCTCTTTGCAACAGCATCTTTCTTTCAAACATGCTATCACTTCATGATGAACTGCAAATTCTGTCATGTCGACCTGCATATTTTCTCCCACATGCCTTACCACCCATAACCACACTGCTGTGAGGCCTGGGAGATGTTCCAAAATAGCTTGTTAATCTTCCAAAAAGCCTAAATTATGCTCCTAAGAAATACCAGTAGAAATATTTTGACTGCCCAAGGATATTCAAGATACTGAAGTTATGGCAATGATGGAAAAAAAATCACAGAAGAATGTGATTTTGAAGGTGCCATTCTGTATTTGCGCCACAGACAAAAAAAATTATATCTAAAACAAAGATATATCACTGTTAATTGTCTCCCTGAGATGGTACTCAAAGGACAGTCACAGCTTCAGTATGGAGCCCAAAGAGCAGATTAAGCTCAAGGCCAATGTTCTAATAAAAAAAAAACAACTCAAAATAAAAAAAAAATTAAATTAAAAAAAAACCACCCAAAAAATCCACAAAAAAACCCCAAAAAATAAACACCCAAAAAACAAAACACCACCCAACCAAAAAAAGTCACTAAGCAGTACATAGCACAGTAAATAGCAAAAAAAAAACCCAAATCTTCAACATGTACAGCAAGAAATGGAACATGGAAGGGATCAGATAAATGCATATTGAGAACAGAAAATTCAATATGCTGACAAACAACCATTATAACAGAGACAATTTATAATTATTTTACCTAATATGCTCTGTTCAAATCTGGTTTTATGTCAACACTTTCAAGCCCCACACTGGGTATCAAACAGGACTGCTATGGTTTAACCCCAGCCAACAACTAAGCACCACATGGCCACTTGCTTGGTCCTCTCCAGGGAGATAAGGGGCAGAGTAGAAGTGCAAAAAAAATTGAGGGTTGTGACAAGTTAGGGTTGCTAATCTAATAATCAACAATTTTTTTTAATTCTAAGCAAAAAAAAAAATCCAAAAACACAAGAGAGGTGACAAGGAAACCCAAGAAAGACAAATAATGCAGATAAGAACAATTGCTCATCACAAAATGTTTGATGACCAGCAGACCAGCCCCATCAGCCTTCCTCTTATTTTTACTGCAGAGTATGACTCCATATGGTATGGAATATGCCTGTGGTCAGCTGGGGTCCGCTGCTCCAGCAGTGTCCCCTCTCAATTCCTTGTGCACCTCCAGCCTGCTCTGTTGGGACAATGTAATAAGCAGAAAAGACTTTGGCTCTGCAAGCCCTGCTCATCAGTAATTACAACATCCACTTGTCAGCAAAACTATTTTCAGTCCAAATTCAAAATACAGTTACTGTGGAAAAATTCAACACTATTCCAGCCCAAATGGGTACAGTGCACTAAGCTCTACTCAGTGTGATCCTGAGAACACTGTGCCTCAGCACATATGTGCTGAGCAAAATATAGTTTAATCAGAAAAAGTTAATTTGGAAGCAGAAAAATGTGTTCCCATACTACAACAAAGGCTCAGCCATAGCTGGGATGACTGAACCCAGAGGAATAGTTGTTACTATTCATGGCACCAAGCCTTTCCCCTTGCATGCACATACATACAATCCCTAGAAGAATTAAGGTATTCACCTCAGTTTGTCCTTTAAACTGTGAGGTGACATGTCATATGGATAATAGGACAGAGCTGTTTTGGATTCAAATTCCATCCATGTTCTGTAACCAACATTTTTCACCATCTATTTCACACCACTTCTTTTCCGCACACTATTTATTTAACACAACTGAGGTAAGTTAAGTTCCCAACCATTCAACTTTTACAATGCTTAGTTCTCACAGTGATTTCATCTCTGCAAGGAAGTACTTCCCATTGTAATAACGTAGTAAGGGATAAGTATGTCACATTTTTTGTTCCACTGAGAAAACAAAAAATGCTAATTTCCTAACTTCCAACTCTAAAAGGAGCAGCATTTTCACTATGGTAGTACAGCAACATTCTTTCCTTAGAGCTCCTTGCAAAGAAAATTAAGCTGCTGCAAGAAGTATATTTGTCTCACCGATTTTTTTTTTTTTTGATCCACTGCACATGTGTCAACACAATCAACTTCTCCAGAATCATCTCTTGGAATCTGGAGCCCATGATGACTCTCTCTACCTACAAACTTTAATTTATCAGTACTTGGTGAAGTAATTACCATTCATACACAAATTCATGCCAGTGCTTTGAAGCTATAAATTGTTGCCTTACATGTGGAATATTCACATGTCTTAACAAATAACTTTTTAGAGCCTGAAGGAAGATGAATAAAAGCAGTAGTTATCAGATTAAAGAGACATTTACAGTAGAGTGCACTGGTTCCTAGCAGCAAGGAGAATTTTCTTCCCCCAGAGAAGTCTATATAGTGTAATCTTTGCAAACCATTATGCAAGTAAACAGATTTGCTATGGCAATCTTAAACCTAAAGAGTCTCAGAATTTCCATATATACTATAAATAATTTGCTTTACTATGATCTCCAATAGATACTTCATTATCTACTGCAGATCAGCAGTACAGGAGGTAAAACCAAGCCATCAGAAGCTGAATTTTTCATCTCAGTCTAGAAAACATAGACAAGCTGTACGACTAACTTCTTTGTTCTGCATATTTGCGCTATTGTAATTCCAGGATCTCGTGATCAGACATCAGCAAGTGTTTTACCTAATGTCTCTGATTGTTGCTCTTTTCATTGGATCCACTTGCAGCATGTGCTTCAAAAGACTAATTACAGATGGATTCAGGTACTGAGGGGTATAAAAGATACCATCACATATCTTCTTAAAAAGGGTTGGCACATGATCATCATCAAATGGAAGCGTTCCACATAACAAAGCATAAAGAATAACCCCACTGCTCCAGATATCTACTTCTGGACCTGCATATAACCTGTGAAAAATAATAATTATTAATTATTTGTGTTTAATACATTTGAATATGTTTTCTGTCATTTTTCCATTGTCTCACAGTAATCAAAAGCATGTGAACTTGGGACAAGCGATTTTGCAAGCATTATACCATTTCAGTTCTATTCTGTGCCTCCCTTAGACTTCAGTACTCTTCCCCTTCCAATATATAACAGGGCACAAGTACAGTTTTCCTCTCTAATGTGTAACAATAATCCACAGTGCAATCTCACACAATGTCAAACTGAAAAAAACATGCATCTACTACTACAAAAGTCCACATTATATATTGTTATCAGTGTTTTAGAACAATCTGTGTGAAGTCAGTTATTCCCCAAATTGTGGCTGAAAAGTTTAAGACAAGTCCATATAGCAGAACATGTCACATATTCTATGCCCCTGCCACAGTAAACCAGACATTTGGCCTCCAATCAACAGGAGGCAATATTAGGGTAGGTAGCTGAAAGCAGATTTGACAATCAGGGCTTACAAAAAGAGAAGTTACCTCCAAAATGAGTATATACTCTGCAGCAGGTATTTCGCTACTACTCAACTTCACAGCAGACTCTGCCTGTAACTCTGAACCTCAGCTTCAAAGATCTGAGCTGTACATGAGATTTTTAAAGCAATTCAGGCAGAGTGTATACAATGCATTTAGGGCATTAGACATCACCTCTACCTTACAGGAGCTATTCAAAGCTAACTCACAGAAGCTTTAAACATTTTAAAAATTATCAATACCATTAACAGCCCTCAGTTTCTCAGTATCAAGCTTGTCAACTGAATTAATTTTGTACCCTTTAAAATCAACATGACTGAAGTACATGCATACATGTATCCAATATAAAAGAAACTACCTTCCAGAAATTACTTCTGGTGCAGCATAGTTAGGGGAACCACAGCTTGTTCTTAAAAATTCTCCATCTGACATCATATTTGATAGACCTGAAAGTGTATAAGAGTAACTACTAAAAATTAAGGGAGCAAAATTATTTCACACTGCATATACCACCTAGAACAAACCGTTAGTGATTCAAATTAGAAAATTAACAAATTTATTCCAGTTAAGAAATAGTATTATTTGGAATTAGGGAATTTTTATATGAGCATGCCACATAATCCTCCATATATTTTACCAGAAATCTGAGTAACATCAAGATATTACTGCCCACAGCCTAGAGATATTTGAGAACATATTCATTCCTAGACTAGAACAGTTAAATTTGGATGACACAGGCATGACAAGAGAAAAAAGTTGCTCCAAGAGAGATGAAGCAGTATAGCAAGATAGGATTTTGATCATTAACAAGAAAGTACTAAAATTCTCATTCGCTTCTAAAATGTCAAAGTGGGAAATGATACCACATAATTCCCTAAAAATCTGTTAGAGGTTACAAAGAAAAAGGCAACTGAGGAGTAAACATGACGTTACTACAATTTACAGCCCCACACTATGCATCTGTTTCCTGCATCACTGTAGTTTAGTAGTTGGCTTTTCAGATACCAACCAAAGTCTGATTTAAAACCAGGCCACCTGCATTCACCAGCACTCAGTATAGTCTTAACAGCTGTAGAAAATTTCTTCTAGTTTCCTCAGTGAGGCTGTATGATCAAGACTACCATAAGCCAAAGAACTCAGTCTCCAAGAAGGAATTATGCCCTTTTATGGGTCAGCAGGGTATGTGGAGAGGAAAGAGTACAGCCTGGCTAGCTTTCATATTCTAACATACAAAAGCTTTTATTAAGCTCATGAATAAATGAGTGCTACAGTTTTGCTGACGCTGTTACAGGAAGATTTTTGTAAGTCATTGTACTTTATTTCTTTACCACATGAGCCGTTTCACCCAAATAATTTTCTTCACATGAGAAACCAATATGATTCCCAGGGCCCACACAATTGAACACCATACTTTCAAAAGATACTTCAAATTCTCAGCATTACCTAACACCTTTCACTGGAGACTTACAAAAGCAGGTATTATCCAATATGTCTACAAGAGATCGGTCATGACACAGCAGCATGGACACCTTACTATGCTTATGTGGTGAGGTTTTCTGACTCAGATGGTTCCAACACCTAGCTTCAAGGCTTCTCTGCAGCTGTGACATGAACAGCTGGCATAAACAAATCAGGAAGACTAGTGTATTTTTCTATAGCACTGTAGCTTCTTAAAGATGATGAATTGCCCCTGCACTGTTCTACCAGGAGAGCCAAGCATCTACATTTTACATGTGGTGAAACAGAAAAGGAATGAGTTTTGAAGAAGAAAGATCAGAAACTAAGTCTACTTAGCATATTAGAGAAAATAAATTGTTAAGTGAAACCAAACTAATCAGTTCCCAATTTCAGCCAGTCACAGAAAATACCTCAAGAGAAAGCAAGACAGCTTGAGAGGAAAACAAGTTCAATAAATGTTTCAATATTTCAAATGTTTCAATAAAAAGTTTCAATAAATGTTCAAGAACATTATTTTGCTTTACATCTATTTTCTTCATGTTCTTCTGTTGTATCCCACCACCAGGATATTAAAGTATACATACTTTGCTTAATGTTTCCTATTGTTATTAACAGGTTCTAACACCAGAAATGCAATCAGATAGAAAAATAAAGCAATACTTACCAAAGTCAGCTATCTTGGCATTCATATGTGCATCAAGAAGCACATTTTCAGGCTTCAGATCTCTATGTACTACCATGTGCCTGTGACAGTAATCCACACCAGAAAGGATTTGCTGAAACAGACGTCTACTTTCCTTCTCATCAAGCTAAAACAGACCAAGATTTTAAATAATTAAGAGACAGTGGAAGTTAACTTGTTTTTCATTTTTACCAGACAGAGAAAACTTTCCCATGACCTAAACTTATCAATTATACTTATCAAATGATACTTCAAATAGCAGATTATCAGAGTAGCTTCATATCTTACATAATTTTGTTTGTACCACAGCTCTAAAGTGACTCAAACAAAACATACCCACTTACTCAAAAAGTCACTGGAAGTTCTTAATGACACTTTTGAAACTGGGTTTGGCACATGATACCTACTCACTAATTAGAAACATTAGCACTCAAACACTTAGCTTTTTATAACTGGAATTATCAGTTTGATGTTTAAGCACAGCGCAAGATTTAACCTGGCAAAAGCTGCTGAAATGCAGCACAGAAATTGTAATTTTCAGATGCTATTTATGCTATCAGCAGCTAGTCCCAAACAGCAGACATAGGTGGGCATTTCCTACAAAGACCCATAATTCACATCAGTTTGTCCCAACAACTGAAGTATCCTATATATCTAGTCTGTAAAAAGGGACTTCAGATCTTTCACACAAGCTATTCTAATAGTAGAAGACAATAATAAGGGGACAATGGTAGCTTTCTAATACTGGGATATACTAAAGAAACAGTTTTCAGCTACTCCAACTTGGTACACATTTATCTGGTTTATTCTCAGCCACTGTAAATTGTAGATTAGTAGAAAGGAAGAATGCCACGACAAAGCCACACATAAAGATTTGGAATGTGTTAACATACAACCATTTGTACTTAAAAAAAACCACAGTCATAAAATATATTTTAATTGATAGCAGCAAAATCAAAACTGAATACAAGAAAACACACCCACATTTAACAAAGTGTAACCAGTACCCCTTGCTCCCAGCCCATGGTAATGTGGTTAGCTTAATTAATGCCACATAGTGAGGCAAGCAGCCATTCTGTGACCATGCAAGTCATGCGTTCATGCCCTCTGCCTCTTTATCAGGCCCTAGAGGTCCTGTGAAGCAAATAAACAAACCAGTTTTCCTCTTCCCCTCCCTACCACCCTCAAGATTCCTGGGTGCCAGGCTGATTACCTGCTGCCTTAGCAGCCTTTACTTCGCAGGCACAGAGCCATGGATGACTCTGCCATGGCATATGGAACTGCAACAGCAGCCAGAGCAATGTCTTTAACATCAGTTACAAGTCCTAAATGGGAATGAAACTCAGGACTTCTCAATGGCCACACACATCCCCTGCTTCCTCTGAATACTGAGTGATTTGTGTTCATCCCTATGACTTTCAAGGCTAGACTGTGGCTGTTGTATGGACATAAAAAAATATGTATTAAGATTTGACCAGATCTACAGAGGGTCTAGGTGAATAGACATCCCAAGTTAGGTTGTGTAAAAATTCTTTACTACACTACTTATAAATTACAATAATATTCATTCTGCTCATAGAAATCCTATGCCACTCTAATCATAATATTCTTTTGAGAAAAGAAAACTTTTTGTTGTATCATTCTGACAAAGATACCCAAAAAGATACCCAAAAGTCTGGCCCTGCAGTGTAGAGTGACACAGGAACATTGCAAATGCAGAATACAAGTCACTGATTTGCAGAGCTGGACTACTTCTTACCCTTCCATTTTTACAGATATAATCAAACAGTTCTCCTCCTGAAACATATTCCATCACCATGAAAATGTCAGTGGGTGTACTGATGACCTGGTACCTGATAAAAGAAAATATCTATTAGTCTACACATGCAGAAAAACACGAGTTACATTTAATTAAAACTGAAGTCATACAAATAATCAGATAAAAAATATACTTTAAAATAGCTATCAATCAGTCTACAGCTGCTGGAATGCTAATATTTTTCAGGAGCTTTTTACTCTCCTTTCACTGTGTGATGCCACCATTGCAAAGACTAGCAGAAAATCTGTAATCCCTATCAGGAATATCAGTCCTTGCTCTTTCAGAGGAACAAGTGATTTCTTTAAGACTGTTTAAGACTATAAGACTGTATAAGACAGTGCTACCTCATCGACAGCTTGATGCAGTGGAAAAGTACTACAAAAGGACTTTGCTAGTGTTGCAAAAATACACACTTTTCAACATTAATATGCAAAAAAATTCACTTGCCCATAAATGAAAAAGTGCACCTCAAGACTACGAAAAAATTCCTCTTAATAATGATGAACATTAATATTTAAGAGTATGGATCTCTGGTTATTATATTTTTATCATTCTATTTCAATTAAATTTTAAAAACATAGCTTTTGAAGCTTTGAAATAACAAGTTTAAGTATAAAATCAAAATTTAAGAGATTTTGATTTTTTCTAATATCCTTACCTAAAAATTGTTTAATTTGTTCTCTTTACAGCATTCCACGTGCAAAAGAAAAAATTTTACCTGTGATTCTCTGAGAAAGAAACTATCATCTCAAACCTGCTAAACTGTTTAGAGTTTAGCAACCCCACAAGTTGCTAAAGTTGCTAGAGTTTAGCAACCCCACAAGTTACATTCCTCTTTCACCCTGCTATATCACTTGGTGCACTGACACTTCCTATTCTGTTCCTGCTATAGGTATGCCCTTTGGACCCATTCATAGATTAACTGAAAGCACTAGCAATTTTGCTGACAAATCAGCTCAACAGTCTTCTGAAAACCCTCTGAAGAAGTGGGTGAGTTGATCTTACACAATGTAATTTAGCTTCAGTGTAACAGCTGTTGCCGAACTAAAGGGAGTGCAGAGACATGGCGATCTGCCAGTGGCAGTGGGGTCTTTAGACAAAATTCTACCAATAAAACAAACACCCACATCATGACTAAGACAGTGGAATTAACCCACACTCTGGAAGTGCAGATTATTTTAACAGGAAATTAGAGTCAAAGAAAATCGATGTTACTTATCATTTATTACCATAGATGAGACATGTCTACTCTGAGACATAGTTTTACTCTGAAATCCACTGATGAACTATTGGTCAACTAAGAGATGTAATCAGGCACATTTTAAATACCACATTTAGACAAAGGGTAGCCACTACACTGAAGATTTCTGAAATAGCAATCACATTTATCAAACTTTACATCCCTAATTCAGAAAATCTTGCAGAACACCACCTACGCTGAAAAAACATGTATCGCTGACCAGCACATCACTAAAAACACTTTGAGAAGATACAATAAACTTACTATAAAAATGACCTTTACACTCTTGTTCTTATTAACTTATTTTCCAAGAGGAAAAAAAAAAGATCAAACATAAACAGAAAAAGTAAAATGAAGTCAACACTAAGCTGAGAGATGACTGTTATTAGAAATATCTTTCATGACATTACCTTTCATACACCTGTCCAAAGAATGCCTAAGCAAATATCTAATGGAAACTCTCCAGCCTACAGTAAAGATCAGCTTTGTGAAAACACGTTACAGCGGGCACAGTTGCATACTTCAAAGCTGGTTACTTTTCTGACAAGAACTGTTTGTAGTTTAACAAACTACATTGCCCTTTAAGTGTATTTCAGATCAGTGAGAGCAAAAGGAGATTACTGCCTAAGTAAGTTTGATTACAGTAAGCAAAACTTACAGCTTAATTATATGAGGATGCCTGAAGAGTTTGAGGTTCTGAATCTCCCTGCGGATTTTGCCTACAACATCAAGGCTTCGAATCTTCTGTCGATTCAGGATCTTCACGGCAACTTTATGCCCAGTTAACTCATGTTTTCCAACTGCAAGAAACAAGAAAGTATTTAGTCAAGGTTTTCAATTGCTCAGTTAAGACATTACTTCTCCTTTTAGAATGTAGCTATGACACTAGCATTCCACATATCCCCATTATCTTTGGGGAGGTTGAAAAACAGATGGTATGGAATTTCTTCAGCCCTACTCCAATTTCTCCCACAATTCTATCATTAGAAGATGTATACATGGAAGAACTTCTTTAAACCTAACCAGCAGAAGTCTTGCAGCACAACATTTTTTGCAATACTGGTTAAAAAAAAATTAAAAAAAAGCAAAGCATATCCCCAAACCCTGCCACTCTTGCTAATTAGAGAGAGCATTTTCTCTCCCTGTGTAAGTCACTCCAAGCTTTTGGCTTATTTGGCAACCCACTCAAACATGTTATCCTGTACCTCTCCTACTTCATCTGTAAAGATCACTCCTATCGCTCCCTCAAGAAGCCTGCTTCAGAAATTGCTCTGAATTACCAGTGTAAGTACCTGATCAGTTTGCTTATAAAAATGTACCTGTCCTTGGAGCAGTCTGACAGCTCCACATTCTGTGCAGTTAACAACAGAGCTTTATTCTATTTAAATAAGTGGCAAATATGATAAGAAGTGCACAAAAAATAAAACAGAAACAAGAAAAAACAATGCAAACATGCAACCTAATGCATTCCTAGAAGTGGAAAAGAAACTAAGGACAGTTTCACTGATCTTTAAACAGAGGAACTAAAAAGTATAAACTATTTCACAGTAAGTTACCTCTCTTAAAAGTCCCTAACTTTTCAAGTGCTATTGGGAGTAGTCACAGCAAAGTCCATCAGAGTATTTTTCTTAAACCCAAAACACGATTACAGATGGAACAAACGAGAAGCTAAGTATCTTTTTTACTAGAAGGCTTCCCTACCTGCATGGCTGCCACATGCAGTGATTATAATAATACCATTCATTTGCTACCCTGATTTCTACGTTCCAAAGATAAACCAGATTCTCCAGACACACACATGGCTCACCCTTGTCCACGTGAATAGACATTTGTAACAGAACTGTGCTGATCACAATACTCATTTGGGTGCCTACCCTCACTTGAGAATTTAAGTAAGTCCTGGGCTTCAAGTTTTATTTAAATATATCCATGGGAAGCTATGATTAAGCAGCAGTGATCCACAAAAATCTTTCTGTGTTCAAAAGATAATCTGGATAGAACAAACAAACACCCATTAATCTGTAAATCTCATTCCAGCACAAAAGACCTTTCTGCTGCCTTCTGCCTCTATGTCAAGCTAAAAACCAATGCAAGTAAGAAATTTGTAGCAGAGAAGCAGAAGATAATAATAAGCATCTCTGTGCTTATTCTTACAAGATGATGGCCACCTATAAAATTAAGCAGTCAGAATTCCTGTAGGGAACTAAACAATGGATTACCCAAGACCCAGAACCATCACAATGCTGAACTGAGAAAGGCTTAGTACATGTAAAAACAGAAGAGCTCTGACTAGGATGAAAAAACATCCCCTCATTCAGTAGGGCTATTACCTAATAATGGCCACAATAAACAAAGTGCTGGGCAGGAGTATTTGCACTACTGAGGAATGCAAGACAAAGCTTAATCCACAGCAAGCTCTAGAGACTGCAAAGCAGTGGCAGGCGAGTGCCTAGAAATGTATGAGAATTACTTGCTTTGAACCAGACCTACAATCAAAGCGATCACATTCCCTTTATTTTATTCAAATGTGATTGAAGTTTAAAGGAACGAAATAAATTATATCACCTATGTTCAAACCCTCAGGAGTAAAAATTATCATAAAATATGACAAAAATTAGAAAAGTAACTATTCTAATTGTAAAGTCTTTACCCATCCATAATGGGAACTGAAGTACACCAGGAGTATTTGAAAAAAAATTTAAAAAAACTTAAACTAACAAACAAACAAACAAAAAAACCAAAACAAAACAAAAAAACAAACCACAAAAAGCCCCCCGCAACTTTAATCGGTAAGTTAAAATACAACATTTGGTCTGGTTAGTAAGAAACAACTTCGTAGAAACCAAACAAAAATCTTTTGGTCAAACACACCACTCTGTCTCTTCTTTTGCTGTACAAAGTATGTTTAAGAAGGTGCTTATTACAGTAAAAAAACATACATATTTGACCAAGTCTACAGTTTAGACTATAAATACATAGTTCTAATATGCACTGGATTATAAAATCTCATTTTTAAACCATTTTGTTTCATTGCTGATTTGTGAGTCTACCTTAGACTGGAATTCCATTAGCACTCAGAAAAACATTAGAAAGTAAATCATATGCTACAATCTATGTTCATTATGCAAGCCACATAAGAAAAGAGCTTTGCAAAACATTTTTTTTCTTTCAAAGTAATTAAACTAACATTTGCAGTTGACTGAAACCAATTCTAGCTGTCATAGCCTTCAAGGCTGTGAGCCTCATGCCTTAGTTTTATTCACTGACTGAGAGAAAATAAGATTTTCTGCTTCTTCAACTCCATCAGCTCTGAATAAATTATTGTAATGAAAACATACTGTGGTTTGGTACCACTTCAGAAAAATCCCAAAAAGTCTCTTCTCTTACTTAAGACATTTCAAATTCAATCTCTATTTTCTTCAGAAATGTTTGGATTACTATTACTCAATTTGAAATTATAACAAATTAGTCTTTTAAGATACAAGTAGCCTTTCCTGGATACAGTTCAAGGTATCTGTTACCGGTAAAACAGCAGATACCAGCCGGTAACAGACTGCTGACACTTTTGAATTCAACATTAGGACAGAAGTGAAAGCGTCATCCCAGATGATAGCATCATGTAGAAACGTAAGCAGCCAGTGTTACCTTCCTGAAATCTACTTTGCATTACCACTTGATGGAAGTTTTTGCTATAAAAGGGAATGCACCCTAATGCTCAACTAGCTATCAGTCCTTCAAAATAATCTCTGCAAAAAAACAGAACAATTCATTTAATAGACCCAGTATATTCCTATATTTCTTTTTTTTTTTTCTGATAATACTAATTGCCTTCAAACTTCACTGTGGCTTTGCATAGCATCAAGACTTCTATGACAGCGACAGAGTCTCAAAGCAGCAGCAACTTATTATTAACTACAAGTGCAGGAGAACTAGTCTCTATCTTGTTCAACAGTTCTTCAACTGGAAAAAAATTATTTTGAGGCCATGAAGACCAAATACAACATACTTATGAAATACAGGTATCAGTCATTAAGTTTTTA
>QUSF01000044.1:386425-398188 GCA_003676055.1 Chloebia gouldiae | reverse complement strand
TCAGAGGGAAGGAGTCTTTAAGAGTATGAGCTAAACAAATTTTTTCACTAACACGGGAAAAAATCCTAAACAAGAATAGTCCATGCTATGCAAAGCCACCTTGCTGCACAACACTAGATACCATAGGGACCTGCAGTGTTCATTTGTTCACAAGTGTCTCTTATTGTTGCCTTGACCCAGACTACTTGGTTTGCAACCTATAAAGAACAGTGTTGATACTCTAAATACAGAGAGCTGGAACAATTATTGTATATTTAGAGCCTTAAGTAATATCCCTCATATTCTCAGTATGGACCACTGGAAGCCTGAGTACTCTTCCTTTTATGAAAGATAACTTAAAAAAAAAAAAGGATCTGGAAATAAGTTTGCATCTAGTTTCAGGAGAAAACATCAGCAGTGCTTAAAAAAGTTTTACACTGAATTCTAGTAAAGTCTGAACATGAATGTGTCTCATACAATTGCTTTAGATTCAATATTCTTCCATGTCAGCTTTTCACTTCAGTGGCATTTTAGCTTTGCCTAGATTATGTCTCGGAACAGCCATTTCTGCGACTGCCCATCTGAGGCACAGTCAGGTAAACCAAGTCACTCAGAATTAATTCAGAGTGGCAGAGACAGGTGAAAATTGTAAACTGGACAGAATCACACCAGTGACAGCTATCAGCAGCGTGAATTCATCAGAAAGTGACGGCAGGAGACCTTTCACAATTACCAAATAAAGCACTGATTTTTCAGTTCAATTTTTTCAGGTTGCCACCACTGTTAGAGTAAAACATTCATTTAGCCATATGTCTGACTCCCTACATTACCTGAGCTCAAGGTATATGCTAATTGAATTTTAAGAAGTGAATATATGTTCTTCACCTTATATCAATTGATGAAACCATATCACTGGAGAAGGAAATTATGAAAACAGGAAAAACAATTGTAGATCTGGTATTAAATGAAGAAAATGTGTGCTGAAGAGGAAAACCAGTGCATCATAGATAAAATGTCCTTTATTAAGCACAGATGAAGCAAGACAAAAGTAACACAGTACATCATACGGGGACTAGAAAAGCAGTAGTGCAACAGCACACCCTAAATTTAGGATCATACTAAAACGTTGATGGTATGTTATTCTTAGTCTTCTGTGATGTGTTGGGTAAAAAAACCACAAAACAAACACACCTTTGACCCCTCCCCTCGAGCAGGCAGTCCTTCCATGAGGAAAGAGAACTCAATGCTTGTCTACTGCATCACCTCTTTTCTCTCTACTCGAGGAAGTATTAAGTTCCCACAGAAAAGAATGGGAACTGCCAGACCGGGGAGGGGGAGGGTCACTGTTCCAAAATGGCTGGGGCTGTCCTTTTATAAGCTTCCCTTGAAAAAGAGACTTGAAGGGCTGTGCTTTCCAAATATTTTAACTGCTTTCCTAGAGGCAATCATCACCCTATTTACTATTCCTTATTTATTTTTTTCATAACTTATGAATAGCTAAAAGAGGTTGTGCAGAGCAGATACAATGGACTATCTACACGGGGGAAAAAAAGCTGGGGTTTTTATGCACCTATTAAGAACCACATCCCTTATGAAGAGCTAAGCCTGAGCTTAGCTCTACTCATTTGAGAAAGGATGTTTTTGATTTGCTTGCCCGAATATTTTAAGTTCTCACAAGCAATACGTCAGGAAAACTAATGCTTAGTCCTGCAGTGAATGGCACTATGGGGAAGTTTAAATCCTATCTTATTTCTACTAGCCTCCAAATAAGCAGTATGGCATCCATAGCCCTACACCGGAAAATTTTTTAAATCTGAGCTGAAAAAAAAAAAAAACAACTTTGTTAACCACTGATCAAGCGGATTAAACATGAAGTTTTCCGTATCTGCACATCAGATGTGTTACCAAATAATCCAACAATCCCAGACCCATCTTTTTACGCCTATTTCTCTGTTGAGAGAGCAATCTTGTCTTCCTTACAAGGGCATCGAGAGTTCATACTTGAGCATCAAAATGCAACATACGAAGCTCGAGGATTTAAGACTTCCTCCTTTCGTTCCATGCCCGGTGTTGTTCCACGCGGAGGCAGCACTTAGCGCCCAGCGGTTATTTCCGCAAGCACGGATGAGGAAGCTGTTTCTGCCCGGCCGCTGCATCCCGCAGCGGGACCGCCAAGTCCCACCCCGGCAACTCAGCCCGAGCAAGCCCCGCTCCGAGCGGCGCTGCCGGGGCCCCGCTGACGGCCGCCGATGGCCCCGCGGCCCCGCTCACCCTTGACTTTGCCGAAGGTGCCGACGCCCAGCGTGTCGCCCAGGATGTAGTGCCCGATCTTCACCCGCCCGTGCTCGTGCTTCTGTTTATCCGCCACCGCCGCCATCTTGAGGCAAGGGCCGAGTCTGCGCATAGCGCCCGCCCGCGCCACGGCAGAGCGCCGGCGGGAGGAGCAACCACAGAGCGCCCGCCCGCGCCAGAACCCGGAAGCGGCCGGCGCGCTGACCGCCCTCCCGCTCCGGCCCAGGACCAACCATTAAGGCTCTCGGGGGAGGCCGGGCCGGCCCACGGTGCCCCGGGGGGGGCCCTGCTGGGCCGCCCAGCGGGCAGGGGGCGGTGCGGGCGGTGCTGCTCGTCAGCAGCGAAGCCGCCCGCACAAAACGGACCTCCGAACTCTGCGTTTCCAATAACCTTGTAAATCAAATCTGTTTGTTCTCCTCAGTTCCTCTTCACACATCCAGACCCTGCTATAGGAATACGAAAAAAAGTAGCAGCTCTTACCTACCTTGACCATGTATTCTGCCGTCTGGCTTGCCTTGCCAGCCACTCTCACTGCTCATTCACATTCATTTAAGCCGCTAACTTGCCTTCTATTCCATACACTGAGTGTTTTCTATACACTGAAGATCATAGTTCTTTTTTTGTTGACTATAATTGGAGTAATTTTTTTTATTCACATTCCAACTCCGCATTGAAAGAAACACATAAATCCGGAGAAGGAGTGACTATTGGGTGGGTATTTTCAAATTAAGAGATCATCAATTGACAAGGAAAGTTATGGGCAACTCCCATGCCTTCACTTCCTTTCCCTAGTACTCCAGACTAAGTAAATGATTAAATCTAAAACAGTTTCTCTTGCCTACCCTACACATAGCCCCTGAATGTGTTTGCAAATAGATAAATACATCAGACAGCAAGAAAATTGGAAGAATTTTATTCTAGTAATGGTCCTAAATCCAATTCAGAGAGCCTTCAATATTACTTATAGTCATTAATTTAACACTTGGAGACCAGAAATTCTGGTATATGCAAAATTGTATATTTTTAAAAATTCCTCTATGCTAATGGCATAAAAAATTTCATAGGGAAGTAACCTTGAGGGGTGTTCTCACTCAAGGGAGAAATCTTCATACTCTCACTCTGGAAAGGGAAGGGATGTGTCAGACGACGGTCCATTAAAAAGTGGTACTGAGCTCTTGTAGTATATAAGCCACATATACAAAGTGATTGTAGGCCAGATGTTTCTAGGTCATCTGTGTCAGCTCATCAGCCTTTAGCTCAGCAGCTATCTGAGCTATCTTTTCAGTTATCTGCATTGTAATTTGTGGGTTCATTTCTCAGGAACTTAGCCACATCCTCATTCAGGGCCAATTTCTGGCAGGAAATACTGTTTCTCACATCCTCAGGATGTTTAACTTTGAATAGTTGAGCCAGGCTGGTCTCAGCATTCTTCAACACCAAAAGCAGCATGACACCCCTCCTCCATCCACCTATCGTAACTTTTGCTAACAAGACAAAGTTTGAGTGGTTTTATCCAACTTAGAGCATCCTGCTACATAGTCACATTACAGTACAATACAACAGAATTGTACGAGATTTGAAGCATAATTTTAAAAATTATTTGGCCTGATATTAGATCTTTGGCTCTAAAAATCTTTTATATCACAAGTAGCAAACACACACACAAATCACAATACACAAACTAGCATAGCTCATGATCTAAGATTTTGGGGAAAAATATTTATTGTCACGGTGGGATTGGATAGCAATCTAACATCAGGAAAAGAAAAATTGGCAAGTTTTGTGATGCAAAAAGCATTACTGTAACCTTTTGGAAACACTCATTGTAGTATGAGGAGAAAATTATGTGTTGAATACCATACTGGAAAAAGAAAGAATGGATTAAGTCATAGCTAGCTGAAGGGGGAAGAATTATTTGGGATGTCTGCAGAGTTTGTTAGTGTCTTGATACCAAATGATTACAAGCTATTTTTAGCTTTAACTCAAGATATTGTCCTGATCAAGGACAATACAGTGAGACTTCAAAAAGCTCTACAGGTCTATACTAGAAAGTGATATAATTTCATTAATTACTAAGTAATCTCTTAATCACTCAGATACCAGAACATTTTAGAAAATGAAAATTAATGAGCTGTTAAAGTCAGACGGGAACTAGACTGTAGAAGCCATTCATGACTTTTATATTTTCAGCCAAAAATTAGTATCACCAAAATATTTTGCCCATTTGTACTGTGACTTTTATGCTTATATCACTGCATTCAGTTTTACTCAAATTTCTTTGTCACAACTTGAGAATCAAGTTGCTTTTAAAAAAAGAATAAAAGCATAAAACCTACAATAGTTGAAGTCTCCCAGCCTGTGTCAAATAAAGCATAATCTAGGCCAAGCCTTATAGTAAGATCACAATGGATTCATATTTTAGTATTTGATGCTTAGGTAGAATACATACACAGCTACCTGAACTTTACTCAGTGTGAAAGGTAGTGATAAACACTTTACAATACTAATCAGCAGCAGCGCTTCCTCTCTCACCTTTTGCATATAAGAGTCATATTGGAAGACTGAGCTTTTTTGGCCAACAGTGCAACTTTGAATAATGTATTTTTAGGGTGTGGGGTGCAGGTTGTCCTCTTAGAATAGCTGTAGGAACAAAACATACTAGAGGAATTATTCCATGAGTCTTTGAGGCCAACTTACTTTCTGATAACTTTTCCATTACACTATACATCTTGAAAAACCCATGCACTATTTTAAAACCACTTTTTCTGTTTGCTTATTCATACTGAGCATGCCTCTATTTTTAAGACAGAATTTTAAAACAAAAAATGAACTCAAAGCTGACTTAATGATTTCTGTCAATTATCTCCATAACCTGATTTTGAGACAGAAAATTGCTGTTAATTCCCCTAGTACAATTTCTTTCTTTTAAATGTAGTTTGTTTCTATATTTTCAATAATTTATTCCCATAAGTAGGAAGACTCAGAGTACTCTGGCATAAATAGAGCTGTTACTCTGTGGAAACATCCCCCAGTGCTGTGTTACCCAGTATGGTGTTACAAGTGTCACCAGCGTGGAGACCTGGCATGTGTGCCCTTTGTGACACGCAGGGAGCCAATGCTGTGGTTCAGGGATACAGCAAGGCTTTCCTGACACGTCTGCCCAGACACTGCAACGCCATCAGCCCCCTGTACAGTTCAGGGCCAGCAAGGAGACCAGGAGTGGTAGATGATGTAATAATTAGACAAGAAAACAAAGGACTGAAGACAAAACAGAAAACATTATCAGCTTTACCAACAATATGAAAGGGGGAACATTAATGTGAGTTGTTTCTACTATCTGGTATTAAGACTTCCTTAGCATCATTGGTGCGCTTTGCAAACAGGCAGATGCTTCTTGCCTTTCTCTCTTTGACTTCTAACTCTACATTACCACTGAATATACAGCACATTTCTTCCGCAAGCACTTGGTACTATTTTCATTTTCCCTCTCCTCCCCATAAAAGTGTATGTTTTGCCCAGCTCTAGGCTTTTATCTGTTCTGCTGTTTCTAGCTTCTAAGTTGAAGACACTGCAGAAATCACACAATCACAGAATGGTTTGGGTTGGAAGGCACCTGTAAAGATCCCCTATCTAATCCAACCTGTCCTGCAATCAGCCAGGGTTTCTTCAACTAGACCAAGCTGCTCAGAGCCCAGTCCAATCTCTTCTGAAACACCCCCAGGAAGTGGGAGTATTATAGCTTCTCTGGGATATTGAGTATATTGCATCTCTGGGCAGCCTGTTCCAATGTCTCAGCAACCTCTTTCTAGGAGACTTCTTCCTTTTACATAGCCTGAATCAACTCTCCTTTAGTTTAAAACCATTACTCCTTGTCCTGTAACTGCAGGCCCTACTAATATGTCTGTCCCCATCTTTCTTCCAGGTCTTCTACAAATATTGAATGGCTTCCTGGAGCCTTCTATTCTCCAGGCTGTATAATTCCAACTCTCTGGATTCATAGGAGAGGTGCTGCAGTCCCCTGAATCTTCTCTGTGGCCCTTCTCAGGGCATGGTCCAACAGAACCATGTCTTTCCTGTCCTGGGGAAGCCAGAGCTGAATGAAGTCTCTCTGTAAACAGAAAGACAGAGCAGCAGAATCACCTCACTTGACCTGCTGGCCACACTGCTCTGGATGCAGCCCTGGATGTGGTTGTCTTTCTGGTTTCTGGGCTGCAAGTGCACACTGCTGGCACATGTCCAGCTTTTCAAGCACTATTACCCTCAATCCTTCTTCATAGAGCATCTCTCAATTCCTTTATCTCTCAGCTGGGATTTGCCTTGAGTGCAGGACCTTACTCTTGGCCTTGGCAGGCACCTTTAAATTCACATGAGCTGGCTTGATCTTGTCCACATCCTTCTTCATAGCATCCTGTTCCTTGGACATGTCACAACCGCACCACTCAGATAGTGCAAATTCTCAGAGGGTGCACTCAATCCCACTATGTCACTGATGCCATGTTCACTGTGGGGCAAATTACACTTTAACCTTCCCTTATGGCTCACATGTCTACAGAAGCCCTTCTTCTTCCTCTTACATCCCTTCCCAGGCTTGCTTTAGCCACACCTTGCCTTCCCAGCTCTATCCTGTCACAACTGAGCAATGTCCCTATGCTCGTTCCAGTATACCTTTTCCTGCTTCCCTGCCTTTTTATTTCCTTCTTGCCCTTCAGTTTGGCAAGCAGGTCTTGACTCAGCCATGCTTTTGGCTTTCCTTTTGTGGTTTCTTACAGATGGGAATTGAGAGCTCTTGCTCCCTGTGGAACACACATTTCAAGATCTGCCAGCTCTGTTCCACTCCCACTTAGAGGGCAGTGAGTCTCATGCACTATCTCCTAGAACCTAAGAATTGCTGCAAAAACTCTCCTGCAGGGAGATGCTCATGCAGCCTGCTGTTGTGCCAGGGAGATCTAAGGGCCTCTCTTAGGACCACTGTTTATACGTTCCAAGATGACTGACTTTAGTCCTCAGGCAGTTTCCATATTGGCCGCCATCCAAGGCAGTAATTACTGGAAATTTTCCGAAGTCTGTAAGCATGATATTGTTTCTCTCAGGCTATGTTTCAGGCAACTAACATTCCCAGGCTACCAGGGGATGATTTACTGTCTCTTGTCACCCTCCTTGGTTAGGCAACAAAGGCCCTGCTATGGACAGTGCTTCTGATAAGTTCAAGGGCAGTTTTGATGGGATGGGGGTGAGGGGGTGGAGGAGGTGTTTGAAGACATAATACATCTCCACACAAGGATCTTTTAGCAAAGGCAATCCATCTTTCACCACTGTAGTCACCTGAACACCTCTCTGCCTCTAAGAAAGCTGCATCCAATACACTTCTAAAAAGTGAGACTTGTACGCTGTACAATAGGAAATGTAATTTCTGATGTAATTTAGACTATACCATCTATCAGTCTGAAGGATGCAAAAATCACGTATTACAGACTGTATGACAGTACTTCTGTATACATAAAGTATATGGTAAGCATTATGCATAGGTTCAATTCAAAACCCTCAAGTTAAAATGCTTAATATTTCAGCAAAATATACACTGAGCAACCAGCAAAGCAGTCTTTCAATATTTAACAACATACTACAAAGAACAGAAGGGCATCAAAATATATTTCCTGTATACCGCAAATATAGCCGATACACAAAGTACACAATCCTTTCTGAATAGGACATAAAATCCACAAAAAACTGATTTTTCCTGCCCCTCACCAAAAATTTTAAAACAATTGAAAATGGCTGTCAAAATTCTTGTCCAGAAAGTTCATTCTTGCTGCAAATAAAGTTCTCCCTGAAATAATGGGTTCCAGTTACTCCAAGTCATTGGAAGTTTCAATTACTCTTATTGCTTATTATACTAATGTTCATTTTTCAGAAGCAAATTCATGAGAAGCTAATAGGTAATGGCAGCAAGTAGCTAAGCACTTGCCCTTACAGTGTTTTTTCATGTCCACAGGTCAAACAGGCTGTTTAGAGCAAAACCCCATGCTACAGAAAGGTCACCTGACCTGTCATGAAAAGGCTTTCATTCCCAGTCAGAATACCCATCATACCACCATCCAACATGCTCAAAAAGCCCTTCCTTAGAATCCTGACCTGATTTTATAATGGTCTTGAGTTTATTCTCAGAGAATAAGGACACATTTATGATTACTTCCTCCCTATATGGATGTGTTTACCAAACATCACCAAAAACCACCTTTCAGGGGCACTCCTTTGCCCCGGGAATGGCCAGTATTGTGCACAGTGTATTTTAAGAGCATCACTACCACTTACATTCCGATTTTCTCAAATGGACCAGTTGAATCTCGAGCAAGCAGTCTATTTGTTACATACTACAGAACAGCAGCAAGCAAATGATTCTTCAGTTTAGAAACAGCCCAAGTTGATAAACTGGATTATCCAAAAGTTCTAACTCCATTTAAACACCAAAGTGCAGTCAAGCATTCCAATTTCACACCTGGCTGAAAATTTCTGTGATTTTACAGTTGATACATTAACTGATCATTCAGTAGTGACAAAGAGATATTTTGCTTTTATGACAAAATCAACTGCAGTGAGAACAGCCTCAGAAGCTTAAAGCATCAGAAGTTTTTCACTTTCTAGTATTCTCTCTGCAAGGCAGTATGAAAGTCCTGTAAAACCTTGCAGTAACTACTGCCAATTGCCTATACTTTCATAGCAGCACTTTATAATCACTTTCTTAGTCTGAGTTTGAATGCCAGTAACACACAATGTAGGGTACAAATTCATTTATCTGTAATTTTTATCTAACTTCAACTGACTACTGTAAGGTATTAATTTATTAAACACATCACAACTCAGATCTGTGTGCAGCTTTCCACACCAACCCCATCAGGCCATTCAGGCAATTCTATCCCACCCACAGCAGATCTCCAACCCCTCTGTATCTGCAGTACACATGCTCCAGGCTTTCCAGTTCCACAGAGCAGTAAACAAAGAACAGTACTGGAAATCCCTCTTTCACTAACACCTCCCAAGACAGCACATAGAGCCATTTTAATAGCTACTATCCTCAAAATACAATTCTGTCTCTCCATGCTACAGCATACTGAGATCAAAGGCACACAAGGCAAATCCACAGTACCAATATTCCACTTCTCTAGCAGGAGACTTCCTTTGAGTAATACAGACAAGCCTCTTTTTCAGTTCAGTGCAGAGATTATGATCCTACCAAATGAAGAGTAAATTGTTTTAAATTAATCAGTTCAGAATTTGCGTTTTTAAGTATTTATGTATTTTCATGAATACTGCATTTCAGTGAATAAGTAAAAAAAGGTGACAGATTTTCTGGTTAAGACCATTTATTTTAACAAATAGATGAGTCTTTAAGATGAACTGGAGGCTGCAACAGCTGCTCTCTTGGGCTTCGGTGTGGTTCCCTCACGGAATCCATTCCTGCAAGTAGAAATATCGTTACCACTTTTGAGAAGTTGATTCCTGCTCCAGGTTATTTTTTGTCACTTATGTTTTAGATGAAGCTCACTAGCTTTTTTCAATTTAGCTCAGTAATGCACTGAAATTACAGAGTTCACTCGTTCAGACCTTTTTAAAAAGAAACACATTATTAAAAATTGTCTTGAATAAGTAGTATGGTTTTTATTCTGTTCTGCTGAAGTAATTTTGACTGCTTGAAACAGGAACATTTCATTATCTGAGCAAACAGTGCAAATATAGCTCACCTGCTGAAAGCACATCTTAGTTCACACTCCTTCTGATTCAAGAGGTCCTGTTTCTAAAGCCTATTTCTTACAAAAATCCTCTGTGCCTCCAGCCACACTCTTCAGCCCTGAACTTGATTTTGGATGACATTTCTACTTGAGTAATACTCAGTGGAAAGCAAGCTACAGCTGCACACTGGACTGGATGTTTTTTTTATGGCTGCCATTGGAAAAGAAAAAACTAACCAAAATAAATTAACTGATCCTCAACCACTGATGGACTGAGATGCTTCAACCCATGACTGAGACTTAGACTCTTACCTTTTGCTAAAAAAGCCAATCTACATTTTTTTGACAATACTCCTGAATTACGTGGTATTTTTCATATTGCTTTCTTGTGAGACCAGAAGCTACAGAATTCCATGGGACTCATACAAAATAGGAATCATACAACACCCCCACTACCTCCCAAGAACAATTCAAAGACTTTGTGGCAAGTCTTAGAAACTTGCAACTCAGGATCTGATGCAATATATAATCAATGCTGACAGAACTCTAAATGAAGAGAGGGATGATAAGTTATCCCTGTCCTGAACATTTTCTGAGGGAGCAAATGGGGACTGGAGTGCATTTTGAGACTTAACTCTAGAAACCTTTAGTGTAATAATCTATTTAACTGAATCACAAATAGACAAAATACAACACTAATCATTTTCAGATGTGAGCTTCTTACTACAGTGACATTTATGGTCTGTACTACCTTCATTTAGTGTAAACATTGCAACTTTACACACCCTTTGTCTTACCAGTAAGGTTTTTTTATCATCGAAGGATAAAATGCATACGACTTTACAAAGCACATTATTTCATTACATATTTAAGAAGACTGTACTCCGTTAAGTGGTACTAAAACAAAATTTGAATGTTAACATTGAATGATGAATTTTATAATTAAGGGGTGTCTATGCAGCATTTCAAGTATGCTAGTCTGTAATAAAATGCTATACCTGAATCGACGGTAGACCTTTTTCAGGTGCCTCATGCGACCAGTACCAGTGGTGTTGCGTCTTTTAGCCTTTGCACTCCAGTTATCTAAAATATGTAGGTTACTGTTATTTACTTGCACCAAGTAATTTTGGTTCCATGTTACATTTGTATGGTACAATTATTCAAGATGGTGAAAGAAAAAAAACCTGACTATAATTGAAATAAGTTTTTATGCACTAATACTGCATATTACCTAGCATATAGTTAAACCATCATTAATTTGAACAAAGCTCCAAAATGAAAAACGATAAAACTGCAAAATAACAGTTTTCCTCCTTGACTGGAAAACAAACCAAAGTACTGAAGAAAAAGAAAAACGTTTTTATAAACTAGAACCAGTTAAAAGTTTTTTACTTACACTTTCTCTTACGCTTAGCAGGGTAACCACATTTCCCACAGGTCGATTTTTGCAGATGGTATGCCTTGGACCCACATCGACGACACAGGGTGTGTGTCTTATTTCGTCGCTTACCAAAGGACGACGTACCCTTCGTCTGAAAAACATTTCAAGACATGGAAATAACACGTCCAAGTCACAAAATCAAAAGAACAAGCCTTAAAAAAGCGAGCGCAAACCGAGCCGCGTAAACACGTCAGAGGCACATTCAGCCCTGAACCACAACTCAGTTTTAACTATGAGCACCCTCCATTTTCAGGACCCGTTGCCGCCATTCGTTATGTGTCCCCGCCCCGGTGCTGAAGAAACACGGAGCCACGGCACGTTTAC
>QUSF01000044.1:321070-381425 GCA_003676055.1 Chloebia gouldiae | reverse complement strand
CCCCCGGCCCAGCCCCGCCGCCCAGCCCGGCCGCGGCACGGCCGGGGCCTCCCCCCGCGGCCCGGCCTGCACCCGCGGCGCCCCGGCCTGGCGCGGCGGCGGATGGCGGCGGATGGCCCGCGAGCGAGCCCGGCACTCACCATCTTCGCCGGCCGCCAGCACCAAAGAGGCCGCGCCCCGCCCCGCTTCCGCCACGGCCCCGCGAGCGCTTCCGGGGCGGCCGCTTGGGCGGGCCCGGCCGCGCTCGGCCCCCGGCTGGCCTCCGGCGGCGGTCCGAGTTCTTTTTACAGAATCACAGAATCACGAAATTTTGAAGAGATCTACAAGACCATACAATGCACCAGTCCACCCAGCACCCCTGTAAGCCCCTAAATCACATCACTCAATGCCAGGCCCAGACGTCCTTTGAACACGTCCAAGGAGAGCAATTCCACCACTTTCCGGGCAATCAATTCTTGTTGCCGAGCAGCAACAAAATTTTTAACGTGAATCTCCCCTCTCTTAGTTTCTCACCATTTTTTGTTATCCTCTGTAAGCACAGTAGAAGAGATCGGCCCCCACCCCACTATCAGGTGGTTGTAAAGAGCAATAATGTCTAATGGGTGAGTTTTAATGAGTGAAATTCAGGCACAGGGTTTTACTCCTGCCTGTAATACACAACTTTCAAAGTAAGCTGCCTTGAACAATGGGCCCTCCTGTACTCTGTATTTGTCCGTGTCCTCCCCCAGACCCCTACAGGAGATCAGAAGTGGAGTCTGCCTGAGATCAAAAGCATTGCAATTGACATCATGGGCACAAAAAAGAAAAGTGGTCACAGCACCGAGCCTGAGTACAAGAAACATTTAGACATATGGCATGAGGACAATGCTCTAGACACATCATGTGATTCTTGTGGCTGTCTTGTGCAGAGCCAAGAATTGGTTGGTGATCCCTGGGGTCCCTTCCAACTCAGCATCTTCTGTGATTCTCTGAAAATCTACTATTTAAATTCTCACATGCCTGCCTACTAGGCATCTTCAGTAGACTTACAATCTATACACAGTTTTATCTTGAGAGAGTTAATTTCAGGGGAAATTGGAGTAATTTATGTATACTTTATTACCAGATCATTATCTTGTCAAACAGAGACAGGAATTGATGCTAAAGCCAGTTTATTTATCTTTGATTGTAGAATTATGTAACTTTTGACAAAAACTTGTCTTTTTCTGGTAGGCTTGATCTTAATCCTTGTTTACTGACTAAAAATGCAGCTTTTCCCAAATACAGCTGTCTGGGCCCACCAGAAGCCAACAAACTGTGAGCAACCTTCCCACTATGAATGAGTTGAACCCCTGTGACATGGAGCTCATTGATTAGAAAAAGTAGTCCCATGGCACAGTCTCCAAATTAGTGAAGCCATGTCTGACCTGCTGCATTTTCACTCCTGGACAAATCATGTTCATATGATTGTCTAAATATTAATTTATCTTCTCTTCTTTTGGAGTGTAGCCTCTTGTTGAATTCTTTTGGTGCTAAAGAGGCCTTTGACCTCTGCTAACGTCGAGGGATGGGGAAAAAAAGCCATTTTGACCCAAAAAGGTGTGTCTTGGGCTATTCACTCAGTTCTCTCATTTTTGGGTGGCAATTTCTCTTTCTGAAATACCAGAAATCTTTTCCGGAACTCATTTTACCTCGCACGAAATCCAGACATTTACTCTATCCATGGTCCTGCAGTAATTAAAAAGAAGACATTCGTTCCAAATGGTAAATCATCTCATCTTAAATTAGGTGTCTGAAGTCGGGGGATCCTTGGGAGGAAACCTTCTTCCATGAAGGGTTCATTCCTTCTTCTGCCTAGAGAAGACTAGGAAGACCCCTTAGGCTGGGCACATAGGTAGCTGAATTTAGGTAAAATTAATTTTACCCTAACTTGACTCAATGAAGAGTCAATTTTATAGCAATTCTGTCTTCCTTAACAGAAATCAAAGAGAAATCTCAGTGTTCTATGGATGAAATACACCAAAACAAACCACTTACATGGTATGAATACATCGTACAGGCTGAACTGGAGTCATATTTCTCCCAGCAACCTTGCTGTGTGCCTTTTATCTAGTGCCTCCTTTGCTCTTTCTTTCTCACTAGATCTCAGAAATCTGGAAGATGGCGTGGACATTGGACAGGTGCCATGGCAACAGCCTCCAAAGGAAGTCTGTTGGTTTGGCTGCCTGCAAGAATATGCAGGAATTATTTCTGTCCTTTGTGGGATAAAAATAATCTTCTTCATTTACATGTCTTCAAACTTGTTCAGAAAGATTGTTGCTATCATCATGCATTTGTATTTAGGATCCAGGAATATTTTTAGGGTAGAGAATGGGCAGAGCTGTGGCTGACCCAGTACCATTGCAGAAGGTGTTAGCCTGTGTGAAGCACACAGAGGAGAACAGAGTTCATTGCCCATTGCTCAGAACCGACAGGCTGCTGCTGAATGGCACCAGTCTAAATTCAGCACTGACTAATTCACACTGCTTCTTTGTTGCATAGAAAGTAATCCAAAATTTAGAAGGTGACATGTCTGAATTTCAGAACTGTCTTTTTGCTGTAGGAAACAGGAGTCTGTTACTGCAGCTGTTATCCCATCACAGCTTCCATACATCAATTTTGGTCCAGACAGGTTTGCTGATGGAAAAGAAATCCTTTGTTGTGCCAGCAAACAGTGATCTTATTAATCTTCTAGGTTAGGGTTTATTGAGTACCATGTTGTGCACCACATTCCACAGCCTGGCTGATCTGGTTGGAGTTAAAACACTGAAGTAAAAAAAATAGATATGCCTTTAGAAATCAGCCTTAGAGTTAAGTCTAGTTTAAAGACAAGGAGACCAGAACCAGGACTGGCTAGGCATAAGAGAGGAAAAGGTATGTGAGCAGCAAATAACCCCAGTGGCATTTGTTTTGCTCAGGTTTGATGTCATGCTGCCACATCACACCATCACTCTGGTGCAGTACAGCCAGACTCACCCTGTGGTGTGACAAAAAACAGAGAAGTTGAACTGGTTTTACTGAACTTGAACTGCTGAAAGGACTAGTGTGTGACAAATGAGCAACTGATATCCAAGCAAGTTCTGTCTAATGTCATCATATGGCATCGCTTGTTTGTGCACCCTTGGTGCTTGTGTAGCATCCTTTACTCAAGCAGGGATGAGTTAAAGGGATGGGAATAGTGAAAATTCAACCTTTATATATAGATGTTTGAAACTACTCAGCACTAAATATTATCTTCAATTATCTTCAGTGGTGCAGACAAACTGAAGTCTTTATTTTTTAGTGTGCTCTCATAGATCAAAGGCATGCCTTTCAGTATCCTTCTGAATATCAAACACTTTAACAAAGGTAACAGCATCTCAGGAATGCTACAGGAAAACTGAGGAATTCAAGGGCAACATTTTCATGAGGGTTGGTTTTGTTGCCTTTGTGTCTTGTTGTCATCCTGATTTGCAGAGGTAAATAGCTCAGTTGGAATTAGTGGGGGAGACACTGGTTATTTGTTACCTAGCAAGCAGAAGCAGCATAACTTCATCTCTATAATATCCAGATTCTTCAGTTTGAAAACTTTTGTATGTGAGTTTGAACCAGAAGCATTGGTCACCACAAGATGACAGTAGAGTTCAAGTGAAACCTTTCTACTAAACAACGCAGTAAAAACTCTCAAACAGTAACAGTACATTAGGTTAATAAATTGAAATATTAATGAATATTATCTGTACAGTTCTTACATCTTTATGACAATAACAGAAAATTTTAGCTAACAGCTGTGTTTATGAATAAGCCTGATGTATCCTGCTAAGAAGCTAATAAGCATAATAGAAAAGTCTTTCTATTTGTTTAAGATGAAAATGAATACAAGAAAATTAAACAGCTGACATTAACTTCTGAAATTGCTTGTTAAAATACAGTGGAAGTGATGAAAAAATTTTAACAACTCAATATTTTTAAATTACACTTCTATGGCAGCCTTCCGATACCTAAAGGATGCTTACAAGTAGGATGAAGGGAGACATTTTAAAAGGGCATGGAGTGGTAGGACATGGGGGGATGGCCTTAAACTGAAGAAAGGCAGGTTAAGTTTAGGTATTAGTAAGAAATTATTTACCATCAGGGCAGAGATGCACTGGGACATGTTTCCCAGAGAAGCTGTGTGTGTCCCATCCATGTAAGTATTCAATACTAGGCTGGATGGGGCTGGTCTAGTAGAACATGTCCATGCCCGTGGCGGGGCTGGGTGGAACAAGATGATCATTAAAGTCCCTTTCAACGCAAATCCGTTTGTTATTCTATTGCCACTCCTCAGCATCAGGGAGAGAGAGTGAGAGACTAGATAATAGCCTTCAGATCACCTTGGGAATAGCAGTTATACTTGTAGATCATGGCAGAAGCCTGACCATCATCACAAACATGGCAGGAAGAGCTCCCTGCCCATTTCCTCAGCTGCCTTTAACCTTTATCTTAGAGTAGTTGCAGGGGAGATCCTGGTTTCTTCCCCACTAGAAACCACAGTAGAAACTTTCCTGTCCCATCTGCCTAAGGGAACAGGGAGAGTATATCTCTTCTCAGCAGAGGTAGGGACAAGCCTGGCACATACTTGCTACACAGTGCAAAAGAATTCAGAAAATTCAGAATTTTAAATGACCCTATTTTCTTTTTGTTTTGTTTTTTTAAATTTAGTTCTGCTTTTGTTTAGCTTTGATTATTTTTTCTTGCTGTTTAATGCTTATGCTTACATACAGTACAGAGTTATAGGGCTTTGTTGCACCAAATTCTCAGAGGGGTTTCACTGTTTGCAGAGGTGGTTGCATGGCAGTTTAGGCTGAGCACCAAAGAGGGTGCATAGGAGAAAGCCACAAGTTCCTTTACAAGGTGACAACTATTTACTTCTAAGTTCTATAACAACAAAATATGCTTGTTATTATTATTTTGATAAAAAACAATCTTTCTTGATTTTTGTCTTGTTTGACAGTGTTGTCTTAAAACTTTGTTGCATTATTAATGCACAAATGTATGCACACACAAGCCTGGGGCAAAATTTTCATTGGAGAGGTACAAAAAGCATTTGAGCTATCACCATCTGGTATTGCAGTATGAATCACATTCCAGGTGGAAATGCCTAGCTTCTAACCACATGCCTCTTACATTGCAGCAGAATATATTCTAGTGAGTTGTGAGGAAAATGTTTCTGTCAGTACAGACTGCAAAGTACTAGTCTTTATTTTCCTTCTGATGGTTCTGGAATTTTTGAGAAAAGGCTGGTCAAATGGTTGTCTGAAATGGCATAGATTTGATGGATCTTGTAGTGGGAAGGCAAATAAGTTGGATGACCTTCTGAGGTTTCTTCCAGCTGTACTTTTGTCATGCTGTGATTTCATAAAATGCCTCTAACTGTAGAGACATAACTGTATCTCTAATCTCTAAGGCTGTCATTTTCTCAGAAAAATGCATTAGACCAAGTTTATACTTGGAAAAAAAAAGGTCAGATCTTCATTAATTCTACTTTCAAATTTTGTCTACTTTTCTCATAGTAGTGGCTTTTTTCTTGTGGTGGATGGCCAAATAAGCATTATGTCCCCTTTCTTACATGCCCACTGACAGGCTTTCATTTTAAACATCCATCCTTTCCCCATCTTATGTAAGTCTCTGACTTGCATTTTTGGAGTTATTCTGAAGCACATTAAACCCAAAAGATTTATTCTTGAAAAAAGATTTCTTTTTGAAAAGCAAATGTTACCTAGTCATGATCCTGAGATTAGCTCAGTAGGTCGGATCATGGTGCTAACAACACCAAGGTTGTGGTTTTGTTCCCTCTATGGGCCTGTATGGGATAAGAGCTGGGCTCGATCATCCTTATGGGTCCTTTCCAACTCAGAATATTCTGTGATACTTGTGTGTATCTTTCTGTGCAGACACATAAACAGATGGTACACACTTGGCTCTTCTAAAAATGTTTTCTTTCCTTTCTTTTGTACTAAAAAATATCAAAACTTGTCTCACATAGCTAGACACAGCCTATACCTAAGCCCAGGCATTATGGTTGAAATTTGCTAACTTGGAAGCGGAATGTCTAAACATTACTTACAATGTCAGTTCTTTTATACTTCCAAATGTTCTATATGAATGACACATGGGCATAATCTTTGGAAAAATACAGTATCAACTGGTGGGGAAAAAAACATCCTTTTCCTGCAGAAGTGTTGGGAGCAAATGTCTTTGAATATTTTACTCTCTCAATTTTCTCACGTTTTAAATGGAATTAAATGCTTGGGTACTTACATAAATGCTTGGCTAGGTATGTCTCCAGTATTACATTCCCTCCTTGTGTTTCTCAGCTATGCTATAAGTGCATATGGGAATGACTATCTTTCATAATAATCTGATTTTACTAAATGTGAATGATTTTACTTCTCTCCACCCATTCCTTAGAACATGCCTTGATATTCTCTTCCTGGAAATGATGGAGAAATACAGCGACATGCCTTTTTACACTGCTTTCTGTCTCCCAGGATAAGCAGGTAATTCAGTTTTACAGGACTCATCCAGGTTTGGTGCCTGTTAGTGTTAAAAAAATTGGTACAACTTGTGGTAAATTTTCAAATTTTATTACAATTAGAAGTATCAACCTATGTGAGTAAATGCAAAGTTGTGCACAAAATGTAAGGTATCTGATTTTCTTTTGGAAAAATCCATTTCTCACAGATATTTATTGTTTATTTGTTTCAAGTTTTACTTTCAACCTAATACTTAGGAAGAAGGATAAGTGTCTACAGTTAAGTGGAAAGTCAAAGAATAGGGCATTGAAGAAAATTGGGCACTTATATTTGATTTGAAAACCAGCAAAATGAGCCTGACATATTAGTTGTTTGCATATGTATTTATCTTACATCTCACTTCAAGAGTCCTAAAGAATTTACATTTTTCTTGCTCTAGGACTACTACAAATTATTGCTTTCCCTGGTCATCCTGTCCCTTCTCTAGAAATAAAGTATAAAAAAAGTATAAAAGTATAAAAAAACTGTCACTTGCTTAACACTCTTTACCTTGTATGGATTTGTGGGGGTTTCTTTTAATTTTTGGATGTGAGACACAAGCTGTAAAAAAAAAAGGCTTTGCAGTGGAACAGATAAATTTAATTTTTATGTTTTCTGAAGATAAAGGCTTATTCCTAAGTTCACTTTCCTTTTTCAAAATCACTGTTGCATTTTATTATTTTCACTGGCTGAGAACCTTCCCTAAGTACAAATGAATTGCTAACAAAGGTCAGCTCAACTTTGCAGTTACAAATGCTATCTTCTGTTTATTCTGGAATGTTTTCCCTTTACCAGGCATTTTCAGATTTGCATTTACTGGAACTGAGGCATACTGGCTCCATCAGGGAATTCCCCTAACACCCATGTACAATTTCCCTCTTACACTAATTCACTTTACCAAAAATAGAGGACAAAATAGTGGCTAACCTTATTAGTATATATAAAGAGGACACAGAAAAGAAAGGGAGCTTTTTGAACTTTTTAATTTTTTGATCACAAAATGGAACTTAACAATCGTGTTGCCACAGAACCTAGATTAGACTAACACACCTAGCAAGGACAGTCTTTCAGATGATGCAAGGCAAGCTCAACTTCTCTGGAAGACAGTGGAGAATATACCAATATGTACAGTTTTAGCTTTGGCTTATCCCTTTAGTTAGTCCTTGTTAACTAATTGTGCAGTTTTTAGCAGAGCTTGAATATATGTTAGGAAGATATGTAGCCAAAAAGGTACCTGCTCAAAAAGGGAAAAATATCTGAGAAAATGATGCACTGTGTAAAGGTCACAAAGCTGTTACAAGTCTAAGCCTACTTATATTATTTTAACAGCAGAATAAATATGGTTGCCCTCCCAGTAACAATATTGGTAATTTACTTTTTCTGCTCTGTGTCTTGACCATTTTACAAGTTTGTAATTGACTTCAGTGCAAAACTGACCACCAACCTTTCTCAGGGTCCCTTTCTCATGGATGACACATGCTTTTACATGGAAGTATTTCCCTGTCCTGGTGTCCCAGCTTAAAGCCCACTTTCAGCAACTGAGCCCCATGCATGTGCTTGCTCACACCAGAGCAGTGGGATTGAGGAGAGAATTGGAAGGGTGAAAGCCTGCAATCTCATGGGATAAGATAAAGAGGGTTTAACAGGGGAAATGCTGTGCAAACAAGCAAAGCTAAATACGGAATTTTTTCACTACTGCACATGATCAGATAGGTGTTCAGCCATCTCCAGGAGAGATCCAGGCCCCATCACACATAATGGCTATGTCTTGTGAAGACAAACATCATCATTCCAAATGTCCCCCAGTACCACCTTCTTCTCCCCTCTTTATGTACTGAGCATGATGTCATATGGTCTGGAATATCCCTTGGGTTGGCTCTCCCAGCTGTGCTTCTTCCCAGCTTACCACAAGGCTCAGCTTCCTCACCAGCATGGCAGTAGGAGATGTAGAAAAGGCCTTGGCTGTATGCAATCCCTGCTTAGCAATAATAAAAACATCTCTGTATTGTCAACCCTGTGTCCAGCACAAATCCAAAACAGCCCTGTACTAGCCACTGTGAAAAAATTAACTCTACCCCAGCAAAAAACTGCACACCTCCTTTCATTACTGTCTCAGAAGACCAAATATGTATTCACCAAAAAATGAGCAGAATTGTGTACCTTTCTTGCCATGAGGCCCTACAAATGATGAATCAGGAGGCTTCCTTGTCTGTTGCTATCCCAAACCTTATATTTTACATTCTCTCTTTGGAATTTTCAGTATTTATCTCTTTTTTTATATATATACTTTATAAAAATCTCAAAGTTATTTGCTAGTTCTGAAAAGTTTGGAGATTGCTGTTTGCTGAATACTTTTTTCTAGCTTTTAGAAGTTCTACAGAGCCTCCACCTATATTAGAAACCCCATACTTTTGATTACTTTCATGATTGTCTTTCAACCAAATAAGCACAGAATGGGATGTCTTCTCAGGCTAAGTGGAGACAAGTCCAATCTCCAGAAATTAAGTTTCTTTCAGAGATGTTTAGTGATAGGGTCTCCACTCTCAGATAAAGCATTTCTTATTTATATCACTCCAACCAATCAAAACTGTTACATAAAAATAATTGGATGGCTGGATAGGAAGAGGTTTTCTGAGAATTTTATATCTGGAAATAAAAAAGCATGTCATTAGTATGGTCACAGTGACCCTGTGCTTCAGTCTTGCTCCTTTTAACTGAACTGCAAGTACAGACAGAAACCAGAATAACTCATTACACTTACAAGCTTGTTATTGAAAAAATAGAAAATGTTGAGCACATCTAAACTTCTTTGGGCTCAGGTGAATCTCTGCAACTGCATTATCCTTTTTTTATTACTGGTGCGTGTTTTCAATTATCACAGTCTGATGGTGGTTGTATGCATAGCGAGTCCAGAATGAGGGAGAGCTGGAGTCAAGGCTATGTCAATTCTATTTCTACACAAAGCACTGCATCTCTGTTGCCTCTATGAAAGTTTGCAAAACCTTACTTTATCTGTTGAGCTTTTTTCCAGATGGAAGATATCCATAAAAGCTTATTCCAGGAAGTTTCACAGTAGCAGTTAATTACTGACTTCTCAAGTAAGCTGAGAAAATGAAAATTAATTTCAGATGGTCCTAAAAATGTTGTAGTTCAAAAAGATATCCTAATAAGATCTGTTTCTTTGAAGTCCTGCCTTAATTTTGTTCCCCAACTCTCCTTTATAGGAAAGGAGACTTTGTTCTGCTTATTGGAAAACATTTTTAAGGTTTTAATTTCAAGATACTTGTTTCAGAGGGAGACTAATGGATTTTGATGAAAGATTTTGTTCAAGGTTTGGTGCTTGAGGGATTTTAGCTTTTCAGCTAGTTACAATAATATGTCTAGAATATATTCACTGATACAGAAAGAACCAGAAATATAAAACCATTAGCATGTTGCTAATGGTTGATATTTGACATTCTATTCACTCTACAGAGAAATCAGAAAGAGATGATATTTTAAAAAGCACAAAGACTTCAGGCCAGAAGAGATCTGGATTATCAGTGTGAGATACTGTTCTCTCAGTATATAAAGAACGTCATGAATTTATTAAACTGTAGGAATTAAAATTAGAGTAAACAATGTAGAAAAATAAAAGGGAAAATCAACAAAAACTGAAATTATTGGATTCTTTTGAAAAATTGGTTTTGTTTGGGCCTGAGGAGTAATTGCTTAGAACAGGGTCTGCAGTCCTCCCTGTAGTTTAACCTCTAATACATACCTTTATACACTGTGTGTGGTTCTGTGTCACTGTTAACACTAATGGAATAATACTTTCACTCTAGCCTGTTTCATGTGACTCTACTCTTCCTGTGTTAGCATATTTAAAGTACTAAAATCATGATACCAGCCCTTTGCTTTATTAAATTCACCTGCTTTATGTAGGTGTGCTGTTGCTGTATACATGAGAGCCTATGGATCTTCTGTAGACACAGTACTGCACACAGCTGGCAGGTGAGCTTTCAGAAAAGTTTGTGTAGAAGCCCTTCACCCCTGTGAGCCCTGTGGACAAGATTTTCAGGCTGAGAAGGACTCAGAGTGGATCCAAGCTCCCAACCCTTGGTGATGAAGTCCATTGAAAATCCCCCTCATGTTTGCTAGCCATACTTTCATTGCTGTTGTCTCCCCAGACAGATGGTCTGAGCATTTTTTGTCAGCCTGAAGGTAGGCTATCTCAGGGAGGCAAGTGTCAGTAACAGTAACAATGAAAGATAAATATTCACGTTCAATGAACAGCTAAATCCAGCTTGTCTAAGCAACTGATCGCTAGGTAGTGTGGTGCATTTGGATGGCACAGTCCTGTCCAGGGGAGCCCTTTGAAGCAGTGAGCATGATCTGCTAGTCTAGGATAAGCAGAAACCAGAAGAGTTTGTGCAAGGCGGTGGTTCACTGGCACTTGAGCAGATGCAGTGGCTAGCTACAGCAAACAGAAGGTTCTCCTTTTGCCCCTGTTATTTTCCTACTTTCCACCTCCTTTGTCCCATGTCTCTTTTCTGTGACTGTGTATGTTTTTACCATCTCCATGGGTCTGTTGCTCACTGGATCTTTCTGGGAGAAGACCTAACTCATAAAAACAGCTCAAACACACCCAGATTTTTTTTCCCCTGGATTGATTTTCTGCTATTATGATAAATTAAACTGGCTCAGAGAGGACTAAAGTGTACCAAACCCAGCATCAGACATGCAGAAGAAGCAAGCACATGATGGGATTGTGAATAAAAGCAGGCAAAGATGTGGAAAAAAACGGAACAGTAACTCAACTTTGGGCAGATTCAAGCTGCAGTGTTTATTCACCATGTCTTTTGTCTTAAGATCAGAACATAACTCTAAAGAATAGTAATTATTTGTTTGCCCAGGGATGACCATTGTGTACATACAGCCGGAAATGTCTGTGCTCTGGACAAATCTCATGTATTGCAGCATACTACTAAAGCTCTCTGAGTTTTGAATCCTAATAACTTGAGCTCTTTTGTTCTAACCCAGTCCTTTCAAACCAGAACCCTCACAGCCCTTGTTTGTTTGGTGTAGCTACTGCAGCATACAAATTCCAGTATCTAAGGCAATATCCTTCTACAAGGTCCCCTGAGAGAGAATCATTTGCATTAAAGTTAGCACAGCAGTAATGTTATTTGACGTATTTCATGGAGACACATCCCAAGGCATTGTCATTAATCCCTGAAATGCGGCAAATACATTAAAAGCAAAACAGGCAATTAAAAAGCTTTAAAAAAAGAAAGTGTGATTGCCTTAGCATACAGAAACAAATACAAAAACTCTCCCAAGTCAATTTCACAATTCAAAACCATAATAACAGGATGTTCTTTCTCCACTCAATTGTCATTGGAACCTTGGCATTTGCAGTAGTCATACAGCAGACTGTCTTTAAGGTTGTAATACATAATGAACTTGGACAATGAAGACACGAGACTATTTAAAGCTTGGTAAACTATTGAGTAACCTTAGCATCAATCCTATAAAAGGCCAGAAGTCTACAGGGAAATATCATTGATATAATTATATTCTGGCTGACCTTAGTGTGAAGTAGAATACAGACAATACCATTTCAGGCTGTCTCTAGACCAGCAGATATCATTAGCCCAGCAAATGAAGCATTGCATTAATCACTCCTGTGCTAGGACTATCATTTTATGGAAGACAAAAAGTGCCCTGGCTTATGGCTAATCCTTTGTGTCTCTTAAACTACTCCACTTTTAATCCCCTAAAACATAATTTTTTATTCTAAAGAATTTATTTATTTTATTAATTCTAAAGGTTTATTTATTAACACACAGAAGAAATGTTTACCAAGAACCAAAAGCTGCTGATAAGACAGTAAAATGGTTACTAGATTGATGCCATTTTCACAAACAGTAAGGGAAAATCAGCTTCCACTTCTCTGTAAATTGCACTCTGACCTTTACTACCCTGCATCAGGGGAAGTCATTGGGGACCTCCCCAATCAGGCCTTTTATTATAATTGATGTTATTGTAGAACTGCATGTCAGTCAACTTGAGACTGTACTAGGTGTTGCACAGGCACAAAATTCAAGTGTAAGTAGATGTTTATGCTACTGCATATTGCCTTAAGTGTCAATAACACACACACAAAAAAGCAAGAAACTATTTAAATGGTTCAGATCTTAAATGCTAAGTAGAAAAAAGCTGCTATAAATACCCTATGAATCAGCCATTCCCAGTCCCAGTTCTCTAGAGAAGAGACTGAACGTCCATCCACAGCAAAGCAGTGAAGTGCCATGGGGCCTGTGGACATGCAGTCCTAGGAGTAGCACAAATCCAGCTCTATCCTCCCTCTGGTTTGCACCATGTTGCTTCAGTTTCTTTGCTTTTGCTACTCTGAAGACAGGATCAGGAAAAAATACGGTCCTATTCCCAAAGAACAGAAGATAAAGTCATTTGGTTGAAATACCTGGAAATGTGTACTAAAAAGAACTATTAGACAGCATCTGCCAGAGTAACATTTTTATCTTGCTGAAATACTTGTAGGAAGATGGTCTATCAATATAAACTCATTTGAATATAATACTAGTATGAGTAATGATTTGACTACCTATTAATTGAGACCAGATCCCTACCAACACACACACTTTCTTTGCTAGCTCTACTTGTCCTTGTTTATATTTATTTGCATGTTTTCATGGGACCAAATTACAATATGTTTTGGTCCTAAGGGTTATTATAACTAATGATATACTTACAAAAAGTGAAATTGCTATCTAAGCCATTAAAACAGCTGACTGAAAGATTAAGACATATATCTGGATAGATGAAATATTCTTTGCAGTTCCTGTATTATGGACCAGCTATTTAACATCTTAACTCAGTTTTAATAATTTCATTTGTAGGCAAATGATCACTGCCAGTGTTGCACAAATTGGTCATAAGCTAAATAGAATCATGAGGATTTTGATGAAAAGCAATAAAATATGTACAGAAGTGTTGACAGTCTGTGAATTACATTATCAAAGAGATTCATAGTTGCTAAACCTGAAAAGTCCTAAAGACAGGCTCTGGCTAATCAAAATTGGCTCTAAGTGTGGACATAGGCATGTCTCACGTGAGTGGAATAGAGTGACCCAAGATCTAGGCATCTTCTTAAGGAAAGCAGAGCATGCCGACTGAGTGCAGGGCTTAGAACTCACCATATTGTGATGCTATGACATGAAGCATTTAGTTTTCTGAGGAATGTGTAAACAGTACAAAATTTGTATAGTAGCTGAGATCTAGTATATGAGGCGTCTTCACATAGGGGTGCTAGTTTTCCATGAGGGCTTTATCTGGGCTACACTAGGATAAATTAAGGTAAATTTCCCCAGCATTTTCATTAGCATTTTTGTGCTGTTACTGTAGTGGATCAGCTCTGAAAAGTGGAAACAAATATCAAAACTAAAAATAAGAGGACATGGCAGTATAAGGAAAGGTAAAATTAACTGCTTTTATTTCTTTATGAGTATCTCCACAAAAAACATGCAGAACCAGGCCAGAATTAACCAAAACTTGAATTCAGATCCATAAGCTGATTTTCACTGTGAAATTTGATACACAAAAATCAACATGACTTTGGAAGTGGAGAATGAAGATTTGTGCTTAAAATGAAACCTTAGCAACATCAGCATTATCCTAGAGCAGTTCTTCCTGCTGCAGCTGTGAATTTAGCCATGGTGCAGTGCATGTGGGATCCCTCAAAGGTCTTGGTTCAGAGGAAAGAAAGTATGAGAAGATAAAGAAAAATTATTCTTCTTTCAGTAAGAGCTCATAATTTTCTGCCAGCCCCAGTTAATATATCCAAGCCTTGATTTATATGACTTAAAAATACGGAACAGCTCCCAAAGCAGACTGCGTCCCTGGAGAGAACTAGATGGGTTAAGGTTAAAATTCCTTGGCAATATTCAACCCTTTTAGGGAAAGAAAAGCAGGGTAGCAAGGCAGAGAGAGAAGAGATGAACAGCAACAGACAGACTGACTGACTCCTTTGGCTTCCAAATTGAAAATGCTAGAAGTGCATTTTCCCTGGTAATTGCTGTATATCTGACTATTTTGTCTAACATGAAGGTAAGAAAATTGCTTACTTAATTTGTACTGATGAAGTGAATATGGAAAGTGCAATGAAATATTAATTTATATGGAGAAATAGCTGAAAAAAGTAATTGGACAGCAAGAAACAAGAAAATTTAAAATCAAGCTTGCACAACAAAGCTGAAAAATCTGTGTGACATTTTCCTTTTATTTCTTAAGCTGACTAATATATAGAGTGCAGAAATCTTGAACAACTGTGTAACCTAAAAAAGGAAAGAAAAAGTAGAAAAGCAAAATAAATTTGCTTTTACTTCCTTTTTCTTAGGTGCTGAGGATTTTTCTGTTGCTGGAAATTTCAGACTTCTTTCCCATTTTTTCCAGGTGAATATTTGTTTAATAAAATACATGCTGAAAGTCAAGCATGTATAATTGTGGTGCTTGATGTGAGGCAGGGTTTCAAGGTGTCATGAGGTGTATTTCCTGGGAGAAATACAAACTGTTTGGTGTCAGCTCTGGCTCTGCCACAAGTGACAACCGCAGTGAGGCATTATGGTGTCCTTTAACTTCTGCCCAGAGGAGTCAGCCATCCTTGGGGACGAGGGTACACAGTGGTGGTGTGAGGCACAGCAACCCATGACTGTGAAGCACAGCACAGCTTACACCAAACCAGCCCGAGTCCTAGGGACAAGTTACATACCCAAAACCTCCAATGGAAACTGGCAATTTGTTTTGCTGCTGTTCTTTAGCCTAGGTGAATGTGTCTAGTTTCTTCTTTACAATGGCAAGAAAGGCCAAGCTGTGACTTATTTAATTCTTACACATAAAAAGCAAATCCAAGTGGTTTTATAGTAAACCTGATCATACCCCTAATTATTATTGAAGGTTTGCTTTGCCTTTTAGGAAAGTTTCGCACTTAGGCTTATTGATGGAAATCCCTGATTATATTCCTCTCCCTTTTCTTTTGTTTTTTGGGTTTTTTTGGGGGGCGTGGGTGGGGTTTTTGTTGTTTTTCTTTTGATGTGGTTTATTTGGGTTTTGTTTTTTTAATACAAAAACCAATTCTGGAGCAGCCCTTCTCCAATCCACTGCCGCTGGAATGCTTTTGGCCCTTGGTCCGAGTGCAATGGCTGTACTCAAAAACAGGTATAGATGGACATATCTTTTCTTTATTCATAACCTCATTGACATATACTTTCCCCCCAGTAATTAAGAAGCCACTCAAACATTACACCCCCAAATCAGGTGCTCAGACAAAAGCCCCAACAGAACAAGGCCGAAGAGTAAAGAACTAAGAAGATAAATCCCCCAGTCTGTCCCAATATGTTTCCTTTCAAAGCTATGATGTTCATGTTGTGAAATAATTTGTGTTCTTTTTATTTTGGTGATAGTTTCAAAAAGCTCAGCTGAGCTGTCTGGTAAACACAGATATTCCTCCACTGATGATGGTTTGTACCAATTCCACTGATTTTTCATTAGTGGCATCATGTCAAGGGAAGAAAACTTGGTTGCAGAGTGTTACCTTCTATGAAAACAACTTAATGATTTTCACAATGCAACTCTGTAGATGTGCAAGACACTTGTGTATGATTTTCCTTCTTGTTTACTTTGATGCTACATCAATTAAGGAGGGATTAGTGAAAATTAAAGATGTGCAATGAGACAGTATTTACTTTTTTTAGAAATGAAAACTAGCCCACTGGATGTAAGATTTTATCATCTTCTTCATAGTTAGTACTATTACAAATGTAAAAAAAAAAACATTTCAATTTCTTATCAGCTTTCTGTTGACTTCAGTTACATATTTGATTTTTGAACAAACCAAGCCAAGCTCATGCACCAGTCTAAAGACATTATAGACAAAAGCTGTCTTTCTATTAACTTGAGAGTTTGTTACCATATGGTGGTAATACCACAGGTGTGGCTGTTCTCAAAAAAAATAGTGAATGTCTAGAGTAGTAGCACTGTCTTCACAGTAGCAAACTATTCTGGCTTTGCATTTGGATTTTCTATGATCTCCTTTGATTTGCATTCAGATTAGGAGACGGACAGTGGCAGTTTATGGCCAGTATGGAGGAAACCCCTGCTCTGGGCATACCTTTGAAACGAGACCATGTACCCCCACAAGGGGATGCCCAACAGAAGATGGCTGTGGTGATCGGTTCAGGTGTTTCTCAGGTACCATCCAAGACCATTTTCAATATTTTCTACTCATGAATTTAAGAAAATAACCTTTTTATCTTTCAACTTCAGTAAATGGGCAATGTATTTGCAGTGTTCTTGATCTATAGATGAATTTGACTTAGGTGAATGTTTCCTTTGTTTCCAGCCTCGACTATGCATGCTTTTAATTTAATCTGGAGTATTGCAGAGCATTGAATATCATAGGCTGTAGCCCTGGTACCCTCTCTAACTCATTCTGCCTTACTTGTTTGCCCAAGAGAAAAAGATATTTCATTATAAAAAGGTAGTTAAGGAATGCAACCTTACATTGATGTCTTGCAGCTGTTCTAGGCTATTTCCAAATATGAAGTGACCTGGATCATGAAAACTAATGCTCCATAAAATGTATCCAAGCAGCTCCCATTACCTTCTCAGATGAGCACATTATCTCTTAGGTAGATATTTATCACAGAGGACCATGATAAACAACATGTTTTGGTACTAATAGGGTGCCAATCACAGTTAATCACCAAAGGGATTGGATCAAAGGGTGAAAGCTTAGGAAGCAGATATAGAAATCAACTGTTTCACTGATACATCACAAGCTTTGAATGGCTATGGCTCTCTTGAGTGTGCTATGCGCTATTTCTTTATGTCTACATATAATGCTTCACAAGCCCTCGTGGGCACAGTCTGTTCATCATGGGAGTGAATATGCTAATTAATGTAGTAGATTAATGGGACTTCTGCTTTGATTTTAGGTGATCTCTTTTTAAACTAACACCTCCTTCCCCATGCATGTTTGTCCGAATTTAGGTCAGTGCATTAGCAGATCCCTAGTGTGCAATGGCGATCAGGACTGTGAGGATGATGGTGCAGATGAAGATCGATGTGAAGAGAGGAAAACTGTATGTGATATTGACAAAACACCTCTGAATTCAGAACTTACAGGAGCAGGGTAATGTTCTGTGCTAGGCTCAGTAGTACTGGTACCAAATGTACTTACATTTTAATGTATTTGCAAGCTCTAGGTGTACAGATTTTCTGGGCTTATGGTGAAACACCCCATATGCAAAAGTGTTCAGTACAACTGCTTCCACCATGCCAGGGGTTCAGTCTAAGATGTACAAGTCCTTTTACCTGAAGCACTGAATAAAGCTTTCAGTGTTTCATTCTTGCTATTGAAAAACAGCTACTAAAATATTACATGTAATTTCAACTAGTAACACATGATCTTCAGCATGGAAAAAATGAGCCAGCAATGTTCATTCTTTTTGTTCATTGCTGTTGAATTTAGCACTCTAGATTCAAATGGATTTCTGTTTATACATCCGAACTGCAACCTAGCAAAATAATTGTTTTAAGTTTCTTTGGTGTTGATTTACCACTTGTGATGCAATACACCTCATATATAATAACCCTCCCCCCTCCCCCATTTTGGAATGGATGCCCTGTTGTTCCTGTGTTGCAGTAATGGTTCAAACAATAAAACTTAAAATTAGTTGAGATAGATATAAATGTCTTAATCTATATACATGATGTCGTGTTAATTTTTGTTGACAAATCAAGACCAACATTTCCCTTTCAATGCTGTAACATGTTATGCATACTGCAGTTCTGCATGTATAAAAGTCTGTCAGGTGATAAGCCCATGGTTAAATCAGCCTGTGACTATGATTTGCAGATACAGTAAATAATGTCTCAGTTATAATGGCTCTAATTTTTGTCTCTATCTTAATGACATACTTTTTCTTTTTGTAGCTTTGATATTATTACTGGTGAAACTAAGGGAAGAGTCATTCATACAAAAAGCTTTGGAGGGCAATGCAGAAAGGTCTTTAGTGGCGATAGGAGAGAGTACTACAGGTTGAGTGAAAGTGTTCTCGCTTATAATTTTCAGGTATGTTTCCATTAAAAATAACTTTGTATTTACAGTCAAGATTAAAAGTGGGAGGATGATACAAAGCTTGCAGGGGCCTTTGTCAGGTTTGCTTCCCTAGACTGAACTCACTGACACCTGTGCCCTCTCTGCATTTGCTTATTATTTTGAAATATAAATTGGTGTGTATCTTGGTAAAATAAAAGGAAAAAAGAGATTACTTTTTTAGATGTGATTTCTAAATCTCTCACAATTAGATTGAATGTAAAGCTGATCTCCTTAGCATAAGCAGTGACCTGAATCACCTTAAGAAGTGCTTTGAGAGGTGAAATACAGGGCTTTGGATTCTTTGTGTAGATCTTCCAGAGATGTTTCATTTGAAGTCAGTCTCAGTGATTTGGTTTGCCTCACATTTATCAGAAGCATGCCAAACAATCCAATGCATTTCCATGCTTTTCCAATAGTATGCAGTACTTTTTATGAAATCTAAAATGGATTCAGCCTGAAAAACATATCAGCTTATTTTGCATCAGAAAGGCCTTGCTCTGCTCTATATATTACAGTTTTTAAATCCTACATTAAGTTCTTCATACAGATGTCTATCTTTCACCTTCTAGGTTAAAGTTCAAAATGATTTCAGTTATGAGTTTTTCAACAGCACCTGGTCTTATATGAAACATGTAGAGCGGTATGAAAATTCAAACAAATACAAGCATACAGAGAATAAAAATCTGCAAAAGGTATGTATAACTTTTCCCTGTAGCTTACTGTTTTGCATAAATATTTTCATTATTTTATTAATGTGCTTTTGTAGTGAGATGAAAACTCTTGTTTTATAAAGACATTTTTGTCACAAAGTGCATGATAGTAAATATCCAATAAAACCTTTAAAAAGAGATCACTGGTTTGGTTATCAATCCAGAGGAGTTGGCTGCTCTTTCTACTTCCTCCGTCTTACCTATTTAGTAGTAATTTATTTATTTACTGTCTGGTTTTTTTCCCTATTTAAGGAAGAAATCATTGGTTTCTTCTCATAATTGATTCTTTTTTTTTTCTTTATTTCAAGTGGTTTATTGCCTTTTTTTTTTCTGCTACATCTTAATCAGTACAGTGGAGCAAAAAGATTGAAATACTTCTGTGGTTAAAATTAACTTATTTTATAATGCATTTTCCATTAGTAGAACTCCATTAAGAGAGAAATCTGGTGTCTTTAACAGCCAGAAGGTCACAGTGCTTATGCCTTTAACTTATTTTAAAAGGAACATTAGATAAATAATTTGAGAGTAATTTTCAATTATGAAGTACGACCTCTATCTTAGAGAAAATAAAATCAAGTAACAAATGTATGCACTTTATGGCCCCCAAGCAGACACTAACAATGACATATTTTGAGACTCAGCATAACCAAGTTCAAAAGCAACTTTGAGAGTCTAAAGTGAACAGTATTGTACAGGCATATTGGATTTTATAATTAAGAAGCATCCTTGAAATGGCTAGAATCCCTTACAACAAAAGCCTTACCTAGACAAAACAGGGTGCAAAATAAAACTGTACTGCCTGTGGTTTGCTTTCAGACAAAGCTTGTTAACCTTCTTCTGCCAGGCTTCTGATTCTGGAAGCTACAATTTTCTTTGAAGAGTGAGATCTCACTTGTCCTTATGCTAGTTTTCAAGTACACAGGAGGAAAAGAAAAATGTTGCAGAAATTATAAATAAAGGTCTAACCATATTGCATGACTTTAGGGTGTTCTTTTTGCATTTGTGTTGTTTAGATGTATCTAACAGCTCTATAAAGCTGTTGGTTAGTTGCCAATAGAATGTGTGCGCCATCTGGCTAGGAGAAGCCACTCAGACAGTCACGTGGAGCATGACTGATGACTTTTCCTTCCCGCAGAGTAAGCAGCTGATGGTTGTTGAGAACAGTGTGGAAGTTGCTCAGTTTATTAACAACCGCCCAGACTTTCTCACTCTTGCGGAGCCTTTCTGGAAGGAACTGTTCAACCTTCCAGTTGTCTACGAGTACAGCGTCTACCGAAGACTTATTGAACATTTTGGAACACACTTCTTACACTCTGGGTCTCTAGGAGGACATTACAAAGTCATTTTTTATATGGATACTGACAAAATGAAAGCAGAAGGTAGAGTACTAGAGTGTTTGTTGCAGAAAGCAAAGTCAGTAAATAAGAATAAAAATCTATATGTATGTTTTTCCAGCTATTCTCTTCATGGTCAAAAGAAAGGACACTAAAAAATATGCTTAAACCAAAGCATTTAGATCTAGATCCCTGTTTGTAACCTGTAGTGCTCTGGGTATATATATAAAAAAATTATAGTCAGTTTAGGACTTACTCAGGCTGAACTTGAATATAACTATCAAATAATTAAGTTTAAAGGCTATGTGGAGATCAAGGTTGGGTAAAACTGTGTAAAGCAGAAAAAATTGCAGAGCAAACCCCAGAGCGGCACCTATAATGGTAATCAGTTGGAGCAGTGCTGTAGAATTATGGACTGCTGAGAAAATAAATGATACTGTAAACTGTTCCCAGATAAACCTTACACCTCTGAGCATTCATCCATAAGCTTTAGCAATGTCTGGATCTTCCCACCATACACAAATGCTACTTAGTTACCCCCTAGTTTATGTGTAGTACTTACCTCTCTAGCCAGTGGGAAACTTGGAAATTAATACAGCACACTTTCTGTGTACGGTATTGTTAATGGATGGATTATTTGCAGGTGTCAGCATAACAGACTTGTACAAGTGTACCTCATCAGGCTGGAATGCACTCATTGTGAAAAAGAAGAAGAAGGAGTGCACCAAATTGGATGAACTGCTACTGACTTCTTCAGGTAAATGTTCCATGGTGACACACACAGTTGTCATGTATCCATCTCTAATCTCATCCTAAATAGCTGTCAAAATGACGAGCACGTGTTGATAACTTTGGTGAATTCTGTCTTAATATGCTAAACCCAGACATCAAGTGCCTGGTTTAAAAGGCTCTCTGGGTCCTGTCAATTATTGCTAATGCTTTCCCAGTAAATGGCACTTTTCTGAACTCCCTAAGTTAGAGCTTCCAAGAAACAGATACCACCTATGTATGATCAGTGTAGGAGCTCTTGATCCAGGCACAGGTGGTTGAACTGCATCAGTGAGTCCTTTCACTACTTGCTAGCAGAGTTTTGTGTGTATTGTTTCTATTTCCATTTGTAAACATAGCAACACCTATTTTTATGTATTTTCCATCCTGAATCTGCAGGAAGCACTGGCAATAAAATTAAAGGAGACCCTTACATAGAAGGAGGAAGCCCAGGTGCTGTTGCTGCCCTTAGTTATCTAGACCTGGATAATCCTGCTGGGAACAGTCGGATGTACACCTTGTGGGCTGCATCAGTGACAGACTATCCCAGAGTAATTAAAAAAAAGGTAAGGCTATTCTCCTGAAGCAGAGGTGACCAGATGTGATCACCTCAAGAGGAGAAATTAGTAAACTACAGCTGGTGATTAATCATGCCGTGATCTACATTCATTTGTTTTCAGATCACTTTGTAAAAAAGGAAAGTGCTCAGGAAGAAAATGCTGTGAAGCTAATATGATCAGGTGCATCACAAATCTAAGTCCATTACAGGTCAATACCAGCCTCCAGTGATTTGAGTAGAGTTCTGGTGAGGAATAGAGGGTCATGTTAGCATTGGAGAAAGACCAGATTTCAGATAGCCCCTTTCCCAGAATGGATCTGGGCATGTCGATGTGGATTCCACTTCACTTGCCAACTTCTGCATATCCCTTTTACATCTCCTCCTTCACTTTGCATCCAGAAGTTTAGCATAACTGGAGATACTCCAAGTCAGACACTTCAGAGCTGGGCATGGCCTTATTCACTGCTACCTTGTCTGTGTCCCTTTTGGGAGGCACCCACATACTCGAGAATGGTATAAACCCTAAATATTTCTGTTAGAAAGTTTTTGGCTAAGTATAAAAGCATATAATATAATAAAGTAATAAATTTAAAGGCAAAATAGTTTCAATTTTAGTTACCTTTGATCACTGTCTGATGAAATGCCACAGTGGGCTCTTTAAATGTCCTTCCTTTATGCTGGGAACATGTGGGTGAGATTTCAAGTTACTGTGCATTGGTAGTCTGTGTTGTACTTTTATCTCGTCTGTATTCTTACAGCTCAAATATGGTTAAACATGACTGATATAACAATAGCTTTAAAGGGTGCTTTTAAGCAGAACTGGCTTTTCATAAAAAGGCTGATATTAAATACTAACATAAGATTTTAGCTAATTAGCAAATTAGAGCATCTAATGTGCTAACTCCCATGTGCAGAAGCATATGCCATAAATTATTTTGTGTGATGAAGTGTGCTTATAAACTCTTATATTACAGTCATAACTATTTAATATGCATGTTTTCCTACTGTGTGTAGCTAAGACCATTATATGAGCTGGTAAAGGAAGTGCCTTGCTCTTCAATCAAAAAGCACTACCTAAAACAAGCCATTGAAGAATATATGGCTGAAAATGATCCCTGCAAATGTCAGCCTTGCCAGAATGGTGGTGAGGCAGCCGTGGAAGGAACACAGTGTGTGTGTTACTGCAAGCCTTACACCTTTGGAGCAGCTTGTGAGCTCGGAACTCTTGTGCAGGATCAGCCAGGTCAGCACTCTTTAAACCTGTGAGAATGTAGAAGTGGTAAAATGTGCTCTCCTGCTTCCAGAATCTGTCTGTCCCACTGTACGCCCATGCAGTGGCTGCTGGGGTGAGACATCACTGCAAACAAACAGCATGGGGAGGGTCATGCCATACCAGAGTCTTTGTTTAGCATGTCTAAACAATCCTTAACAAAGAGCTGGTTTTATTATTAGTGTTAAATACAGTAGACAATACTAACTACTCAATGCTACCATCTGTACGTAAGTACATATCCTATATTAATAATGAATGACTTTTAAAAATTTACTTTTTAATTTTATAATTAGTAGTAGCTGGTAGCTGTTTTTATATTCTCTCAGACACTGATAATATATAGCCTCTGTGCAATTATACTTATGTCAAAGCTGGTTAAAGGGGGAAGATTAGATTATTGCAATCTGGAATTTTCTGTAAGGGCACAGTTGTAACCATCACTAGCTTTGAACAGCCTGTTCCTTTAAAACCTCTCAGTGGGAATGCTTTAAAGAGAGAGTGGTTTAAAGAGATTAGTTTTCACACTAACCCAAATATTCCGAAATGTTACACAGACATTGTTGATGGACATTGGAGCTGCTGGTCATCCTGGAGTCCTTGTTCAGGGGGAAGGAAATCGAGGAGTAGAACCTGCAACAACCCCTCCCCACGTGCTGGTGGGAAGGACTGCCTGGGAGAGCAGCATGAAAGCAAAGCGTGTGAAGATGAAGAGTTGCAGCATCTTCGGTAAGTAATAAAAAACACTTGGAGACTTGCTGAAAGATTTAAAAATTTACTTCAGAGAGGTGCATAAACTAGTGAATCAAGGAGATCACTTAGTGAGCTTTAATATTTAAGTTGAAAGAAAATGGAATTCAGAAGCTGTGAATGTCTCAGAAGATAAGGCTGGAAAATGGGGTAACAGCCAGTAAACTTGACAGCATTCCATTTACCACTCTCTTGGATAGCCTAGCAATGCCTGATTTCAATATAATTGTGATGTAAATGTACACATAAGAGTCTTGAAAATGTGCTTCACTGAGGAGTGTAGCATTTTGAAAGGAAGGAAGACTAAATTCAAACTAAACTATTTTTGTTTGCTTCATAGTTTGATTGAACCACACTGTTTTGATTTATCCATAAATCCTACAGAATTTTGTTCACCTCCTCCTCTCTTAGAAAATGGATTTGTTCAAGTGAGTTATTTCTATTGTTCTGTTATCTATTCCATCTCTATTCCATCTCTTACCTGCAATGTCCTTTCTACAGTTAATATAGTGTTCACTTGCAACTTTATATTTCTCTTGTCAAGCTTAGCATCTGGCCTAGTGAATAGCCACTCTTGCAGCATTTTTCACTGTCTAAAGTTTATGTGACACAATCTAAAACTATTAAAACTAAAAGTTAGATAAAACCAAAGAAGTACCACCCTCAAAACCAGAACAAGATCTTTGCTTCTCTGGACCATACTACCTAAACAGGAAAGTCATCTACTTGTCCTTTATTCCATATATGTATTAAAAATTTACTGAGCCACATGGATTACATATAAAATCACAACAAACTAGAGAGAAAAAATGCTCAGTCACTCAGAAAATCCATAACGAAATTTTAAACAGATTTTAGGAATCTTCCCTCTGTAACTCACTATTCTGGTTTTTTCTAGTGAAATGAAGACCTGGCAAGGTACTTGGCTCACCATTGCTTAGACCTGCTTGACAAGGGGGACTCATTCCTCCTTTGGAGGAATGGATTATGCCTTCTTCATGTTATCAGGCTGTCACAAGTCTCTGTGCTCAATAAATAGATAAAAGGATTAGTTCAAAATTCATTAGCTGCCTCTGCACAACTGCAACCTACGGCAAGATCCAAAATCTTTTTTATAATCAATAATTGTCTCCTACATTGATATTTTTGGTTCACAAACTGAAGGTAAAACCCTGCAATTCATGGAGTAGTCTCAATTTTTCATAAGATCTCTCCTTAGAAGACAGTGAAATATAAAGTGAGAGAAAAAAACCAGTGTCTTCAAGTCCCTGTTAACCTCTAGAAAGCTGATAACATGCCATCCTAAAAATTGGCAAAGCCATATAGTCTGCACAGATCTCCCCCCAACCTGAGCCTGTTCAAGATCTTATCCTGCCCTGCTAATGTTTGATAACAGCCAAATTTGCACTTTGTTTATACACATCAGGAGAGCACTGTTCCATACCCGTTTTGATCACATTTAGTGAGTTGATAACCCCCAATATTCCAGACTCTCTCATCACTGTGTTGTAGCATAGCAATACTACTTGTCACTGTCCTCAGCTACTGCATTCCAGAATCAAAGAGAGTTCAGTCCTGCAAGTAGTTCTTGTATTTTATATCCAAAATTTCACTGTTTGTTTTCTTTCAGAATGCTGAAAACACATACCCTGTTGGGAGAAACATTGTTTATGCATGCAAACATGGATATTCTCTTGTTGGTGATCCTGTTGCTAAGTGTCACAGTAATTTACAGTGGCAAGTTGGAGAGAGATATTGCCAGGGTATGTCTAACTGGTTCTTGTTTTGAACTACAGCTCCATTTCTGAATTTCAATGGAACATCTCAGAACATCTGCTTTCCAGCTCCAATGAGGGGAGAAGACACACTTGTATTTCCCAGTTCCCTAGACATAATCAGGTCTAAATTGACTTCTAGTGTGAATCCAGATATTGTAATGCTGGATTAGAAACACACACATAAAGTCTAGTTTTATGGCCAACCCTGTGTGTACCTGGACATGTTCTCCCAGGGCCCCATATGTGTGATATCCTTCTACTAGGAAGCTATTGCCTAGTGGGGACTGTCAGCAGAAACATAGGTCCTAAGGAGAGGGAAGCCCTCATAGAGCTAGGGCTGCACGTTCAGGCAGTAGGAGAAGATATTGTCTCTATGTTCTTAGCTTTGCATGTTTGACTAGTGTGGTGAGTTAATATCCTGACTGATATGTTTCTACAGGAAAGTCAGCTAACTTCACCGTTCAATTTTTTAAGGAATTTTGGAGAAAATAAACTACATTACTACTTTATGCAGTCCACTAATTTACTGTGGCTGTGTCAAATGCCTCAATCCACAGAAACTGCTTGTCTCCTGCCTGAGCTGGAGGGGGGCTTGCAAGGAGAGCCATGGAAACCTATCTACGAGATTGGTGAGAGAATAACTCTGTCTTGTCCACACGGCATGCACTTGGAAGGGGCACACTCCATTTTGTGTGAGCCCAGCCTCAAGTGGTCTCCTGATGTGAAGACTATCCAGTGCAAGAGACCAGGTAAGTCACTGCAGTCCTCAAGGACAATGCAGGAGTTTCTTTCCTGGAGTTTCTTTCCAACTAAGCTTTATGTAGTTCAGGTATATACAGAGATATTGCTAAAATAGTGATAGAGAAGCCATACTTACATCACCAGCAAGAAGCACAGAAAACATGGGGATGTGTTTTCTGTGGTCTGTTCAAACAAGACACCTGAAGACATTTCATTGAAGTTTCATTTAGGCTTTTGCTTCCCACTCCCCTATTGCTATCGAGTGTTGTCACTATTTTATGAGATTGCCAGGGATTTATGTTGTCTATTCTGCCACCCAAATATGTTTCACTTTTCACACATTCTATAACACTAGCACCATGTGAACTACACCTTAAAAGTTCTTCTGTCTGGTTCCATGCACCAGAGACTCTATTGAAAGAGGAAGACGGGGCTGGGTTACTGCTTTTGCTGATCTGGCAGTAAGACAGCTGATACAAAATAAATATCCAGGAACTGGAAGCAACAGGAAATAGACTACAGCTTCAGTTCATACTGTTTAAGCTCTAGTTTCATATGGGTAGGCAGTGGCAGAACGGGAAATAGGCTATAGCTTCAAGCAGTTCTAAGTCATCTTTTCCAGCCAGGGAAGACAGACAAGAATGTCTCTTGAGCACTGTTGTGATGCTGATCAGTGACACAGAGGCACCCAAGCAGCTTATGCTTCAATTGTGCCACATCTTCACCTGAGGTCCCAGATATTCACCTGGGGAGACCCTTGACTGGGGACAACAGTCACTGCTGCAGGAGAGTAGGCATATCTCCTATATTTTCTTTCTGTCCTCTTCTTATCAGCCAATGCTGCTGACATTGCCTCAACTGCAGAAAGAGGAAGGTGACAGTCAGGCTTAGACTTCAAAAGGCAGCAGTCCTGTGAGATTCCTGGTGTAAGTCTTCTGTCATAAACACATCAACAGGAACTGTAGTGATTTGTGAAGGAATAACATAGCTGTACATAAATGACTTACTGCTGCTGAACTGCCAGAGCAGCAGTGCTGAACTGCTGTTACCAGTTACTCAGGCTTAGCCTCAGAGACTGATTTTCATCTAGTTTTTGGTGTTTTGCTAAGAACATGTTCTCAGATTTCAGAAATAATTGGAAAGTTTCAAATGCTTCCATCTGAAAGGAAAACAGCTTTTGCTTGGCTGTATGGAAGCATTCTATTAGTACAAAAGTTAAAAAAATTAAGAACAACAATTGGATTAACAACCGTTAAAAACTCAAGGAGTATGAGATAAGAAGGGTAAAAATTATGAAGATAAGTATTCACAGACACGGTAGCATACATATGTTTGGATGGGAGTATTTAGTCATTATGCAACCAACTACCCAGAGGATAAAGAAAATGCAGTAATTTTTGGTGAAATTTTCCCCTCTGCAGGAAGACAGGTTTATGCTTGCTGTCTGTATCATAATGTACTGCAATTCTTACTTTTTCTTTTTTTTTTTTTTTTCCTTCTTCTCTGGTAATTTGTTTTGCTTAGCAAGTCTTAATCTGTAAGAAAGGTATTTTTTTAGGAAAGGAAACCATCTGGAGTACTAAATTTTCATGTTAGCAGCAAGCAATCTGAAAAAAATCAGGAAAATTGTGGAAATTGTGTCTGTATGGATTTAGCAAAGTTTTGCTGTTAATGTGCTACAGAAACCTATAAATAAATGTTTAGCAAAATTTGGAGTACAGCTCTGTACTTTCTGTACTTAAAGAATGGTACACCTGTGATCATGAAAATTCCCCAATAATTACTATTATTTTTATTTTAAAAGTTGGTACAAACTCAGGACTGATGATGGAACTTGTAATTTTAATTACTATCAGTGTATAAAGGTGTTTGGGTTCACAAGTGTTTTGGATCCTTAGCTTTTCTAGTGACAACAGTGAAGTCAATAATTCTGAAACCCAATGACAAAACTGTTCCCAGCTATGATTCAGCAGTGCTAAATTTGGTAGAAACAAATAACTGTTGCAGAAATTAGATGAATGTTTAAGTTTTAAGATAGTACCTGTCTCTTTCCATCTGGCTGGTGACCCATGGGTAAATTACTGAACAGTAACTTTGCAAAGTGTATAATATATTTTTAATACTGTTGATTACTCCCCTGTAGTAGATAGTTTTAATGACCATGTAGGATGTGACTTTATGTCATGACTCTATAATTCAGTGCCTTTTTAACTCAACAGATAATTTCATAGCAGATCTTTTTTTTTTTTCTGACCCTCAATATCTTTGTGTTCTTCTACTTCAGTGCCCAGTGTGAGAACAGAAGTGACAGAGCCTAAATGTCAGCCATGGGAGAAAGTATATCAGTCACAATGTGTGTGCAAAATGCCCTATGAGTGTGGGTAAGTTCAAGCTCAGTTTGGTAATTAGATTCTCACTTTATTCAAGACCAATTACATTTTTTAAGTTTTCAGACAAAACTTTACTTACATGAGGAAGAGATGTACTTAGTTTGCTTTACACCTCAATCAATGTTCTCCTCATTGACTTACCTGCCTTGTCAGAACTCTCAGTGGATTTTAGCAGTGCTGGAATTTGGTTGGATGACAGAAAGTGAAGGCATAATTTTGTTTGATCTGTGAAGTAGACGAAAAAAGATAAAATTATATTTTTAATATTTAGAGGATTGAGGAAAAGTTAGAACAGAGGTCCTTGGGACACAAACCATCAAAGCAATAAGCTAGTGAAATAAAGCAGATTTCTTTTCACTCCTGAGAGATTAGGGGGTTATGAAAGAAACAGTGTTCTAATTTTGTCTCACATTTACACAGCAGTTTTCACAGATCAGTCATGTCACTTTTCCTGACTTCATAACTTGCAGATTAGAGTTTGCTGTTTCCTGTTTAATCTAAGTCTATATTCTTCAATAAGCAATGCAGAAGAAATAATGTAAGGAAATGAGTAAATTTCTCAGTTCTTTGAGAGACACAAAAGGAAGAGAACAAAATGGAGGAATAACAGGAAGACACCTGAGACCAAATGGCACTGATGAACAGATGTGCCAATGAGTTTAGCACTCCAGCATCTAGGTTGGTTTGCAAAGACTGGGTGACGTCTCCTGTCAAGTCACTCCTATAAAGTTGGCTGTGGGCTCTAGATATGAAATCTGGCCAGATTTATGTGACTGAGTTGAGTAGTTTGGAAGCTTCAGGATAATAGACCAAATATGTCTTACCCATGTGTAGTAGGAGGAAGAAACTGTGAAGATGTTTCAAGTGATTTCAAGGTAGAATTTTCAGCACAGCTTCCCATCAGGCACATAGACCAGGAGTGCTGTGCATGATGACTCTGATTTTAAGGCAAGATTAGAACTCTGAAAATCTCAAAATTAAAATTGGTGAGCTTACTTCAGATGTGGATCCACTGGGTAGTTCCCTAGAGTCAGAGGCCATTGTCCTGTGTGCAAAGGTAAGTGCCAGGCTTGTAATAATACTGCAGTCTAGTGCTATTGCTATCCTTACACCTAAATGCTTCAAGCAATCTGGTCCTGCTCTTTTCTCTCAACAGTTATTTAAAAGGATCAACAACTCCTTTTCTAGTTTATGTATGTGTTGAGGTCAGTTACACAGAATACAGGGGAGTCAGAGCTAGGGAAGGCCTTGGGCAGAGTCCAACAGTAACCTTGGAGGTTAAATAAATTAATTCTATTTAGCTATGTATTGAAGCTTCATTTGTAATTAATCTACTACTTGCCTGTTTATATTTTTTATAATTATTTTTAAAATGTCAAGAATATAGATAACAGTCATTTTTGTTACCTCATTCCATCATTTCACTGTCTTGAATTAATGCATCTAATGATAGAGGGATAAATCATCAGCTGTCAAAGCAGACTAATCTTCCAGCCTGCTATAAGGCTGTAGGAGTAAAGCATGTAAACAGATCTTGCTCTGATCTTTCCTCAGAGAGCAGAATTAACTTGCATTGTTTTTCACAGTGACTTTCAGCAACAGCCTCTTCTCTGAAGAATGTTTTGAGCGAAAAGAGTTCATGTGTTAATCCAGGAAAACCATGGTTTCAGACCTCTCCTCCATCCTTTCACTTTCCAAGAGACTAGCTACAAAGACTGCCCATAACAGCACAAGAACCCTAGAACAGCCTGGTAATTTGTCCCTTGTGGTAGGGTGCCTTAGGCTACATCTGTCCTCATCAATGAGAGCAAGGGAATGATCCAAGAAAATTTATCTGCAGCACAGCAGCTAAATTGCTATAGCAGTGCTTGGTAGACCTTTGACAAGGGCCAGTTCCTGTATAATTCCCAGGCACAGCTCAGGAGTGATGAGGGTGAGAGACCATTCCCATTCTGATGTAGTCCCCATCTTATGGGGCAAAGAGGGACACCAACTACTCTGTGTAAATTTTCCCTAACACATGGAAGGGGCCAGAGCATGGTGTGTTAATACAGATTGAACCTCAGCCTCCGGTAGCTAAGAGCTATCTCCACAGTGAAACATGAGATTTGATAATTTTTAAGTACTATTGCCTCTTTTTTTTCCTTCAAATTTGTTTGCAAAGCAGCTATGTCTCTCCTGAGAGTTCTTGAACTGTGTTACATTAAAACTTCTCATCTCAAATGTAATTCCAGGAAGTTAAAATCATTCCCAGCATGATGAATTTTTCACCAAAAGTTTCCTACCTCTTATTGCTGGTGAAAGGTAGCGGAGGTATTTATGGACTTAACAGATATTATTTCATTTCTCACAAGATATGCTTTAGTAAAATATTGTTCTTACCCTTAACCTTATTTTTTCAGGTAAAAAGTATTGAATTTCTCACATTCACTTTGCACAAGGATTATTCCTTGGCTCTAAAAAATTTTATTCCACCGATGTGCTATTCCTAACCTTGGGAAATATACTTTCTCAGCAGTGAGTGCAAATTATTAATTTCTCTTATGAGTGAAGACTCTCTGTTCTTTTTCTTATGCATCTTAACATGTTGATTTCCACTGTCTTTCTCCTGCTGACCCAGCTATAGCAAATATGTAAATCACTCTCAAGCAGTATGAGACATTGAACTCCAGTGGGAGTTTGGCAACATGGTCCCTGAACTCCTGGGTTCAAACTTTGGCAGCTGGTTAAATCAACTCCCTTTCCTCTTTTGGATGTAGCTAAAGTTGTGCAAAGCAGACAGATTAGTGCAGAGGTCTGATCTTAATGTTTTTAGGTAAATTAAGCTGCCTTCTCTGCAGAATTTTGACCTTAAAACTCAGATTTACTTGCCCAAGTGATAACTTGAGATTTATCACTTAGGCAAGTAAAGAAGACATCTGAAGAATTTTAAACATAATAAAAAATTTAATTACAGATTAAATACAATTGTTTTCACTGGAACACTCTTTGTTCTTTAAGATGATATATATAAACAGGGACTTGTACTTCTGTCTGTAAAGATAATTTTCACATAAAAATCAGGGCTCCACTGTCTTAGAGACTGTACAGCCAGATGACCAAAAAGTACAATGCATGCAAGTGCACCTGTTTCCTTTATCAGGTGCCTGCTTGCTATATATCCCTTGGTTTGTTCTCTTGTGTCTCAGAATAAGAGGGTTAAACTCATTCTTTATATTAACAAAAGAGGATTAACGAAAAGTCATGCAAACTTTACTTGGGATTTAGTAGCTGTCATTTTGACCCAGCACATCAGTTAAGGGACCTAAGCCTGTGGTTGAGGATGCTAACATAAGTGGAAGATATAATACAGTTCATAAAAATATTTGGTCACTGGTGGATGCATCAAACTTTTCAGGCTCAGCTAATGAAATCCATGCAATATTTTAAATACCTTAAAGATGCACTATGCTACAGGTATTTTAAAAATTATCTAAAAGCCAGCTGTTCTAAAAGGCTTCAAAGTCATCTTTTTAAAAACCACTCCCAAATCTTGGAGAAGGCTCTTTTTCTTTGTGTCTTACTTATAAATCAAAACCCAATTCCTAATAAACGGGGGGAAAAAAAGGAAAGGAAAAAAAAAAAGAAAAAGAAAGAAAAGTTACCTTAACACCTGACCATTAAGTCAGCAAGGTTTGAGTTCTGGCATTCTTACTAGACTTTTCTCTTCCCTCCTTCTACAGGCATTCCCCTTCCCTTCAGTGAGCCTCATGAAGCTCATTAGGGACATTTACCTGTACTTCATCAGCCTCTTGTCCCCACCAAGTACCTGTTTAGCTGAGGATGATGTTCAGAACTGGCCTATTACAAACCAAAAGTTTCAATGGAAATGTTTGTGAGCTTAAAATGAGGAGCTCTGCTGAAAATTAGTTTTTAGGTCTGAATTTCAAAGCTCTTCATCCCCTGGGAGCCTATCTCTGCTCTCTGGTACTCTTTGAAGTCCCTTACTCCGGCTGTAAAGGGAATCCAGGGGAGCACAGGCATGCTTTGCTCCAGGTAGTCCCTTTTTGTTCATTCCACACAAATGCTGCTGATTGCATTGAGAACTAGAGAAGCTAGGAGTGCGAGATTAAAACTCAGAAGTAATGGAAGGGTTTTTTTCCCTCCCCTCCTACACTTGGAACATGAAACACAAATAATGATGACTTCCTAGAACTGAAGTAATGGAAGGGTATTTTACTCTCCTCCTACACTTGGAGCATGCAACACAAATGGTGGCAACTTCCTGGAACTGTCCCCAAAGCAACTATTTAAGGTTGTCCAAGAATTGTTATTACCACTTTTAAAAGCTCATTTATGTGGGTGTTAAAGCTCTACCCACATTTCAAGAAATAGGCAATTTTTCTGGGTAATTTTTTTTCTTAAAATGTCTGTGGAGATGTATGTGTATTTCCAGAAATGTCTTTAGTTTCTGATGGTCGATTATAAGGTATTATTTAGTAAAAGCTGAGCATTTTAAAAGACAGCAGAATAAAAATCTTAAAGTATATTTGATCACCTTATAATTAAGAAATACTTATAAAATATTGTTTGTGCATGTTTGTATATGTCATATATGTATAAGAAATGTTTTCTGTATATGTACTTATGTTCATGCATGTGTCATAAATTAGAGAATAATTGAGATCTGAAATACTTTCAACTAAAGTATCTCTCTCACTGCTGCTGAGGTCAATGGCAAAAAGATGGCAATATCCCTGTCCTTCAGATGGGACAGATCTTGACTCTGCTGAGGTACAGCATGCTGTGGAAAAGAAAGAACTCTGGACTGTCTGTATGTCTATGTCTTGAGTTCTTTGCTGTACTCTTAGGAGGTACTTAAGTGAACAGAGGAGTTGTAACTAAACTCTGAATGTTTTCCAGTCCCTCAGCTCCTTTTAAGAGTTACCAAGATAAAGCACATTTAAATAGTGCAATTCGTGTATTTGTTTTCAGTCCTTCCCTGGACACTTGTGCTACAGATCAAAGAACCAAGAGACACACACCTTTAACTGTTTGCAAGATGCATGCCTTGGAGTGCATGGGCAGAAAATACTCTCTGACTAATGCAGAAAATTGCAAAGTAACCCAGGCAGCTGAAGTACCATGTGGATCGTGCCGTTCATGGGAAAAATGCAATGGTAAGAGATTCTTCACAAATGTATGCGCAATTGTTCATATGGCCAAATGGAAATCTTTATCCCCACTTACACATTAGTAGTTGTGCAGTTGGTCTGTCCTGGTATAGTATCTGCAGTTCCTCCCAGAAGCACCAGGCACTGCTAAGCTGGCTCAAACCATTAGCCAAGTGTTTGGTATCCAAACATGGCAGGAGTCTTTCACCAGGGAAAGACAGCCCTGCAGGATATTGTAACAAAATGTACTATGTACAGGAAAAGCTTATTCTAGTCCCTGTTAAGTGAATCATCCTTTTAGTCCACTTTCTTCTCCAGGTGAAACACCTGCCATACTCTTTTTCACTGTATCTATCTGTTCAGATTCCTTAAAACAGGATTGCAGGAACCCTTACTGCCCATGGGAGTAACTAATCTCCTGAACTTTGCCAAGCAGTCTCCCCAGCAGGGTCCTGTGGTTAGAAATTAAAAGTCTTATTGTATGCTAGCTGGGAAAGCGAGTTACTGTTGTAGGTTTATGCAATTTGTTCACTGCCTATCCCCAGTTTCTCATATAATGATTAAAGGTGAGGTCTTTTCCCTCAGAGGAAATAGTTCCTGTTTTGTGTAATCAGTCTGCAGTGGAAGTTTTCAAATCTCTGATTTATTTTCCCTGAGTGTCCTATGCTACGTTGCACTTAATGAAGGGTTGCCAGGAATGGAAATATGAGCCAATAAATTAGGGTTTTAGAAGTGGCCAAGCTAGAGGCATGGTTACTGTCACAATTTGAAAAGAAAAAGGATTACTAGATAGGATTTCATCTGTTTTGTCTAGCAGGGTTGAACAGACAAAAATGATAACAAGAAAGTCAAAACCGTCTGGAGCTTCAGCAAACACAGGCAAGAAAAATGCATACAATACCAAAAAAAAAAAAAAAAAAAAAAAACCAGTTTTGAAAAATAAATATCCGGTGGAATCTTCTTACCTGAATGTCACTGATACAGCTACACATTTACCTATAGGAGTAGATCCTTTGATCTTCATGAAACTGTATGAAAATATAGATACCAGTTGTAAGGGTTTGCATGATCAGTTTCTTAGTGTCCAAAGACAAATCTCTCATCTTACATGATGATAGAAGCTCTGGGATAGTAGATACATGGACCAGTTCAAAAGTTAACATCAGAGAAGGCTTTGAGTACCACATCTGAGACACCCTGAGCAAGTTTTTCCCACAGGCATGATCAGCTTCTCCAAGCAGAGGAAGGCCCAGCAGTCCACAGTTTGTTTCCACTTCTAGTTTTTTCACTGAGTCTGAATATCAGCTAATGTTACTGAAAGAATTAGGGAATTAGGTTAAGGAAAGAATGACAGGAAGCTTTGCATTGGAAAGGACTTGTAAAGATCCTATCCCCTTGCAATCACCCAGGATGTCTGCAACTAGACCAGGTTGCTTAGAGCCCTGTCCAACATGGTCTTGAATGTTTCCAGGGATAGGCCTTAACCATCTCTTTGGCCAGCTTGATCCTGTTTCACCACCTTCATCCCAAAAACATTCTTCTTCATATCTGCTCTGAATATGGTCTCCTTTAGATTAAAACCATTATCTTTTGTCCTAGCATTGCAGCCCCTATTAAAATGTCTGTCCCTGTCTTTCTTATAAGCCCCCTTTAGGTACTGGAAGGTGCTATAAAGTCTCCCCAAAGCTCTCCTCCAGGCTGAACAACGGCAACTCTCAGCCATTTTGTGTAGGAGAGGTGCTCCAGCCCTCTGACAAATTTTGTGGTTTCCTCTGATTCTGCTCCAACAGATCCATGTCTTGTAAAAGCTGAGCACCCTCCAGAAAGTTGCTTTCAGTCTTATAGATTTCCTTGAAACACTTTAATCTGTTTTTTTTTTTTTTTTTAGTGACTTGGTTGCTGTCCTGAGTGTTTTTCTTCTGTTCTTTTGCTTAGTGCCATCCAATATCTGTGTTTGTGATGAAGATTGGCTGTGTGAGGAGGAAGGTGCCCAGGTCTGTGCTGAAGTGAGTGGCTCTGCTGCCCGTCGGACCATGACCGAGTGTGAGGTTGGGCTGCTCAGGTGCCGAGGGGAGACTGTCACCCTTGTCAGCATACGGCCCTGTGATACACAGAGTAAATAAGATATGTTACGCTTTATTTTGCTTATCGCTGAAGGATATGTCAAAAATATGTCAGCTCTTGGTCAGGACATACTTTGAACCTTGCTCTGCCAAATGGAAGCTCTGCTGTGAAATCCATCACAGCTGATGAGATTGTGCATCTGGTCATCTCTAAATTCAGCTCTGAATCAAGGCCTGAGGCTCTTTGTTAGACCAAGATGCACTTGTCACAACTGCTCACAACAGAGCTCTTACTTAGACACCAGCCTTACCACTGGCAGATTTGCTTCATATTTCCATCAGAATTAAAAAGTATTGCTGAATTGTGATTGCCAAAGTAGCTATTATAGTGATGGATTACCATGTCTGACATTGTAATGTCAGACATGGTAATCTGACATTAATTATGTCAGATCATAATTATGTCAGGTCATAATAATGTTTTTCTTAAAGCCACACAAACATATGCTTGCACTGCATAGATTTAGATTAGCAAAACATACAGATTAAGCTTCACAGAGTAAGGTATGATTCTTCTCTTTTAATAAAGCAGCTTCTTTCCACCATACACTACTCAGTTGAGCAAACAGTCTGCATGGAACTGAACATGTTAATGAGCTTCACATGAGACACAAGACTTGAGACACACTCAAATGTCAAAACAGTGTGCATTAATAGTAAAGCCATATTAAAGTAATGAGAATACATCTATGCTTGCAGCTTCTTATACATAGAACCACTTCATGAAAAATCACAATTTTACGTTATTACTATTATTATTGTTGTTGTTGTTGTTGTTGTTGTTGTTGTTGTTGTTGTTGTTGTAATGAGCTACACCTGTAAGCACAGGTAATTCAGTTACATTTGTCACGTGCATTTATGTTCGTGCCAAGGCTGGTTTCTTACAGACAATTGTACAAAGAGGTCTTCTGCCTTAGCGAAATTTTCTCAAAGGCAACTATTAGAGAAAACACATCTTTGCAGCAATGAAGACATTCTTTATGCAGTCCCCTTGGAGATACCACTGAATAATCTTCAAAGATTATTTCTGAATAAAAGAAGTCTTCTACATTCCTTCTTTACAGAGCTAAGCACTCTCTCTGGCATAGCTGGACCATGACAACTTTGCTAACATATTTCAAGTCCATTCAGGTTCCCATGCTGACAGTCCATCCCTTCTGACTATTCTTGGATGCAAACAAAGACAAAGGGCTGGATAGCAAGTGGATGTTCAACTAAGTGCAGTACTATAAGCATGTATTATATGTATGTATGTATGCTTTCAAAGCAACGGATTTTATTTCTTACTACCAGTAATATAGTAAGATTAAACATCTCTTGTTTATCATGCTTCTACCAGTAGTTTCCTTGCATAAACCCTACCCTCAGCTGGATAAAGCTTTGCTTTCTTTAATGCTGGCAATAAAGAGTAAGCCGGAACAGGAGTGGCTTTCCTTGGAGACTCTCTCTTGTGCAGGTAGCCATGTTGGAGGGGAAGGTTGCCACACACTAACTGCGAGGACCTCCTGACTTTTATAACCTTTTCCAGCTGTGTGGAAAATTTTATCAGTTGTGGGTTTTGGTTATTTTTTCTTCTTGAGCAAATAATAAATTTTTGTGAGTAGCATACAGATGAAAATAACTAGAATAAAATCCAAATAAATTTAGTCAGCTATTTTGTTCTTATAATTTGCTCTGGAGTAATAAATAGTAGTTTGTAGAGCACTCAGATGTTTGCTTACTTGATTACTCTCAAGTCTCTTGTCCACAATTTCTAACCTTTTTCTTGTGGTATTTAGCACAGCATGTGATTGGACCATGAGTCTACTGGGTAGCAATTGCTTCTATATCTGCTCAAGGCAAGAAAAAAATCACGTGGAAATTTTTTGATAGATAGCACAGAGATATGGTGACTTGGTGATTCATGTCTTCAACCACAGGGAAATGTGGAAAACCAGCACAGAGCCTCAAGAAACATTAAGAATTCCTGTTTCAAAAAACAATAAAGTTGCCAGATAGTCATCTCAATACATCAGCAGGAACAGCTCTCCGTGTCCATAAAATAAATTAGTCTGAGATAAGGCAGCCAAAATATTAATGAAGGCTGCATTTCAGATGTTTCATGTGGTCCCTGACATCTCACTGTTTATCTGACCCATCTGAATACTTTTTCCTTTTTCTTTCTAATTACCCACTCCATCTTTTCCCCTCCTACTTCTAAGCACAGTCAGCTTCTTCTCTGTGGGCTGCTCGCAGGCACATTTCCTCCTGCTGCCAGAATGAAGGTGTCCAGCGAGGATCTGCCATCATTCCTACTGTGATACCACATTCCTTTCCCTGCCTGACTTGTGACTTCCCTGCCACATCAGGGGCATTTCAGTTCCATCACCCCTCCTGAAAACCTGAGTACATCTTACAGCATTTTAGATTAGATACTATGGGCTTTTGTTTGTTTTTAACCAACCAGCTGGCTCCCTAATGCTGTATGAGAGGAAAAGTAAGAAGTTTTCTCCAAAGGAATATGAGTATTGATTAAAATAAAAACAGGTTCATGTAGGACCAGTGTCTGGGATGAGACTGTCCAGTCACACAGTCATTCATATGGTATGCATGTCTGCTGGCCACACTTTGTCCCTTTTAGTACAGAAGAATCTCCAGTCACTGTGGTCCACCATACTGATATTAAACTGAGAAATAAATGCAAGAATTCTTTTCTCAGTAAGAAACCATAATCAGATAAATGAGTGTCAGATGAGGGGAACAAGAGGGGTACCATGGTTCATGGAATGAGTAAACTTAGCAAAATTATCTAGCAGAGAGTGGTAAACCCCTTTACCACTCATTTAAACCCTTTACCATCCATTTTCCCTATGACCATATATCAGGAGACTTAGGAGGAGTTTGATATTAGATGACCTGAGCTTTGAACAGCTGTGATAGATTAAATTTAACTCAGATCAATGTAAGCTAAACAGATCTAGGTAGGTGGGGTAAGGTTGTTATCCATACTGTTAAAATCATCTGAGACCAGTGACTTGGAAGATATCACAAACTGTTCAGTAAAAAAGCTTGCCTGTTGCAGAGCAGCAGGTACAAGAACAGAATGTAGGAATGGAAGGAATTCAAACTCTCTAAAACAGGAATGCTGAAAAAATTCCTCCTAGTTAACACTATTTGGTCAACATTATCAAAATGTAGGATGAAATTCAGCCTTTGTTGCTTTCTTGCAAAAAAAAAGGTGATCTTCTAAGCAGCAGCACTATTAAAACTTGGTTTTCTAGGAATTTGTTTTGGTATAGATAATCGGAGTAATAGGAAGCAAGTCTGCATTGTGTTTGTCCCCTTGGGGCAGATATGGGAGAGATCTTCCTCTCACCACCTGCCTATTTTCAAGAAAGATAATGAAGAATCCATACCTTTCAGAGCTAATGATTCATTGCATGTTTTTAAAAGATAAACTATAGGTTCATATACTGTTGAAGGGACCACAAAACTAGACTTCTGCTCAAATAACCATGTGACGGGTTTCCTTTGAGAAAAATGACAAGCTGAAAAAAAAAAAAAGGAGATGCCCTAGAAGTGAAGGTGAGAAGGATATGTCAGGACTATGACAGAGCAGTGGTGCCTGCAGGTTAAGCACAAGTCGTGGAATATCTCCAGGCAGAACAGCCAAAAAGCTAATAGAAACCTAGGAAGGAATAAAACTTTTCTGATATATTTTTTCCTAACCTGGGAGCAGAAAATTAACATCTGCAGAGTGATTGGAAATTTGTCTGCCTATACAGTGAGTGGAAGAATCTTCCCAAATTCCCAAATTCCTGGACTTCCTGGAAGTCCACCTGCATAGACAAGATTTGGGACTTGTGTATATCTGAAGACTAACTGAAGGATAGCATGGCTACCAACCCGCTATTGTTAAAGTAGTAATAGAAGCACTAGTAAAGTGAGGTACCCTTTGCAAATCTCTTCCTTTGCAAATCTCTTTCTCACTGGAGACTGTATTTCTTCAGTGTGCTTCTCTAGGCTCTTTGAGTTCATCCCCTGAGACCCATAGGCATCCTTTACCTTACAGAATGAGAGATGCATGAAGCAGGATGCTGTGATTCCCTGATTTGCAGCCCAGGGCAAGACCCTTGCAGGTGAAAACAGATCAGCAGTTTAGTGCCCTGCCAAAAGCAAAACACCATTAACTGAAAGAAAAATGTTTTGAGGTAGAATATACCTTGAAAACATGAAAAAGCTGTCAAAAATAACATTTACAAGATATATTTTTCCCCACCATTGAGAAGTCCCTTTTGACCCTGTTCTCTTAATGTGTTCTTTAGACAACTTTTGCCAGTGCACTTTCATTCTTCCATCTCTTCTTGCAGGGCTTAACTTGCTGTTTCCCCTTGCTTGCTGACAAAACACCGTCACAATTTCTTTACACCTGATTGTTTTGCCAATTGCTTTCAGTCTGAAAGCTGTTGCATCACTTGTTTGTTCATTCTCTCTCCAGCCCAAAGAGAATCTTATTCAATAACCTCCTGCCCTGGTCTTACTACCACCTAAACCCATTGCATCACCACGTTCATAATGCAGTTACAGATCGGCTCCTTTCCCACCATGTTGTGGCTCTGCCGCATTGCTCACTATGATGAGCTGCGACTGTAAGTAACAGCAGAGCCATTACTGTGTGTGACAGGGGGCACAGGAATATAAACTGCTATTGATTTCTTTCCTTCTCCACTGCAACACACAAAGGAGTTATTTCTGACCAGCAGAAGAATGCTGTTGGCACACTGGATCTTCTGGCTTAACTCAGGAGACATGCTAATTGCTCATTGCTCAGCCTCTGGGACCTGCTCTTCTGCGTGTGTTCCTCAGGTGGTTGTTTTCACTTCCTGTGGTCAGGGGCCAGTGAGCAGAGTTCATCTCCCAGGACACATACATGCTGATACAGACCTGAAACAGGATTTTCATCTTTATTGCACTATATACCATTGTTCCCAGCACACACATGCTGGATATTGTCTTTCTCAGTATGCAAAACTCCCCCCAAGATGCAATCAAACTTCTCCTGGTCCTTCAAACACTGGCTGTAGCAAGATGGAGAGGTATTGGGTCTCTCAGAGGGAAATTTTGGGAATATTATCTGCAGAATAACTGGACTTTTATTCTTTTTCTCTCACTACATTGTTTCTTCTACCAGATTTTATGGAAACTCACAAATAAAGTCTTATTCAGAGACAACTGGATCCGTGTGAATCCCAAAGATGGTTTTAGACTATGTATACCAACTCTTCCTGTTCTTTAAGCTGTCTAGACACAAGATAGCCTGGTCTGGAGACCATGTAGCTGCGCAGGGGTAATACGTTGGCTAGCTAATAAGGACTGAGGAGGTTGGAATGGATTAACAGGAACACCGGGCAGTGCTTTGAGACTTCAGCCACCTTTAAGGCTGTTAAGAGGTGGCACAAATAAAGAGCTGGGGACAGCAGTGCCAGCCACAACTGCAAGGACTAACAAGGACTGACCGCTTGCGCTGTTTTTTTGCTGCACTCAAAGTTTTTCTCAGGTCTTATTGATTTTAGAATGATAGGACATATATATATAGACATATATAATAAGGCTAAAAACTAAGCCAAGATACTTAGACATGTACTGGTGTTGGTCAGTGCTAAAGCATTTTCAGTCCTTCCAGTAAATGTGTAGTTTTGCACCTGTGGGAACACACATACCTGCACACACCCCCCAGGTACACCCATCAAGCCAGTAGGGAATGCAGCCACTACCCAGACATTTTTAGCAGGGCCCTGCAAGCTGTGTCAACCAAGAAAAAATTCACATTTATGGGAAAACTCACTGTTTGTCTCACTCTGTTACACAGCAAATAAAAGCATTGCACAACAAATGTTGACACAGTAACTCTCAGAGGAATTTCACAGACAAAACAACCTATGTTCACAGATGCTAATCCAATAACCCAGGATTTCACATGTATTTATTAAGAAATTATTCCCTAGCAAACAAAACCAAGGATATGAGGTGATTATAATCTAATACCATCACGTATTGTACCATGCAGGTTTTACTTAAAAAAGCCTGAAGATACGTAAGGAATATTGCTTGAGGATTTGGCTAATAATGAGAAGACATCTTGGTTTCTTAAAATTTCCCAGCCCCTTTAGACATCTCAGATGACTGAAACACTGTGTTATGTTTTGTTTATACTCCAAAAACTGGAACATTTCTCTGGCCCTGAGCTCTGACTCTTTGGACTGTTGTTTGTCCCTAATGGACTGTTGTCCATCCTTAATGCATGCTAGGGAGTTTCACAACAGATATGGGCATGTGGATAAAGTAAATCAAGTCTAGGAATCCCTGGGAAAGAGCAAATAACCAGTGATTGTAACAGTAAATAAAACTGGACAGGCCTTATTTTGCAGTCCCAGAGGCAAAGGGATTTAGGTCAGTTCACATCCAGCCAGCAAATCCCACAAAAACAGTTGTCTTACTGGAAACAGTCCCTGGCCCATATGAGTGGTTTAGTTGGCCTCAATTGTTCTTTTGGGAGAGAACCAGCTAGTACAGATCAAAATCACATTAAATAATTCAATAGGAAGGATAATCATGTGCCACTTTCTAGATCCCATAGCCTGGTCCTCTTTCATTTTAGCAGCAGAGATACTACCAGGCTGCTTGACAGAGGAGAGAAATGGCTGCAATGTTATGGTGACCCTTCTCTGCTGCTTCTGGGAACAAAGAACAAAAACCACTTCTCTCTAAAAGTATCCTGAACTTACACGAGAAATTAAATCTTAAATGCTACTGCCTTATATAGTAACTATTCTGAAATACTTCCAGGAAATTAGGCCATTGCTGAAGCCCAACTCTGAAGTGCTATTTATTTGCTAAATACTTTTTTTAGCTCCCAAAATGATTTTATGAGAGGTACTTATTTGTCAGGTACTTATTTCTCATTCTAACTTTCAAACCTTTGCAAATTAAATCAGCAGGTCATTACATGCAGTACAAAGCTTTGTAACTAGAAATCATAGAATTTTTGTTAATCCAATGACTGGCCATCAAATTTAGTATTGAAAATGTGAACCTAAATCAAGGTATTTGATAGTTATACAGAATCCATTTCCCACTGGTAGCAAGTCTCTGTCCAATCCTCACTAAGACTTTCTCTTTTCAATAGCCAATTCATGTCAATGTCACAATTAGAGGGACCAAGATGGAGAAAGAGAGGTTGTGGGTCATTGAAACATTTTCAATCAAGTACTGTGCACATGGCTTCATTATCTTCTATTCTACAGCTTTGACAAGGACACAAGTGTCTCTAGAGCTCTGTACTCTCTAACCTGATAGAAGGCCAGCTTACTTTTACCTTCTAAAATCTGAAGAATGCCTGTTAAATCCATCAGCCTGGCTAGTGTATGTCATGGTTCTTTGTCCCTGTAGTGTGTTTTTCTAATAGATATTTTTCCTGGTAAACCAAGATCACCACCTTTCTATAATCTTATATAGCTGGGCTGGGGGAAGCATTGATGGGCTTCAATGAGGTCAGGGCCTTCCTCAGTCCTGCACACCACAGAGTGGCTGGTTGTGTGTTCAGTGACTCATTTCTGGAAAGAGGCTTGGACAGTGACACATATGCCACCTCCTTAATTTAACCTTGATCTTCCTGATTAGATGTGCCTCTTATATAAAAAGCAGTTGTGGAAATTGAGAAAAACAAAAAATTAAGTGCTTTCAACCAGTCATGGCTGATTCTGCTATAAGTTTCAATTGCCTCTAGCTGAGCTGATTTCCAGGAACAGATCTCATTTCTGCTTTACTGTTTATTGCAGCTCTCTTTTGGGACTGGTATTATGAAGCTATAGATCGGCTGCTCTACAGTACTGTGTCAGAAAGCCTTCCTACGATACACATAAACAGCCAGTGAATTGAGGAAGCTGCAGATAATCAGCTTTATTTTCTCCCTGAATGGGTTTTAACACATGGATCACATTGACCTTAACACATGGGCCTGAAATTCACATATGGTGCCCAGTTAACCACAATCACTCATGTGATAATTTTTGTACTTGCTTTATCTGAAAAGTAAGGTATTACGTGAAAGCTAAGGCTCTTCTATCTGCTGCACAATTACACTATACTTACAGAAAAATCTAATAAAAGAGGAAGACTGATTCTATTATTTAGCAAGGTCTCAGCAGCAGAGAACATGAGAGGGAGAAAGTCCCTGGTAACCAGGTTATGTACCCAGTAAAGAAAATATCATTGTAAGTTTGCACTTGCTGGCATGTTTTTGATTTACTGATAAATGTGCATTTTTTCATCTTCCTGCATGCCATAGGGGCCGCGTCTCCCTAGGGTAGCAAGCAATATCTGGTAGCTCAAACCAGTCATGAAATCATAAAATGGTTGTAGTTGGAAGGCCCTTTAAAGATCTTCTAATCCAATCCCCATTCCACGGGCAAGGATATCTTTCACTAGATCAGGTTGTTCAAAGTCCTATTCAGCCTGAGGTATCCACAGTTTCTCTGGGGCTGTTCCAGTGCCTCAGCACATTCACACTAAAGAATGTCTTCCTAACATCTAATCTAAATCTGCTGTCTTTCATCTTGAAGTAATTTCCCCTTGTCTTATCACTACATGCTCTTATAAAAAGTCCCTCTGCAGCTCTCCTGTGGGCCCATTTAGATACTGTGGAAGATGCTATAATGTCTCTCAGTAGTCTTCTCCAGGCTGAGCAGCCCCAACTCTTTCAGTCTTCCCTTATAGGAGAGATGTTCCAGGGCCCAATCATCTTTGTGGCCTCCTCAGGGTTCATTCCAACAGGTCCACTCCCCACCCCATACCTGGACACCCTGGCAGCCCTCAGCCCTGGGCACCTTCCTGGGGATGGGGACAAGCCAAGGCCAGCCTGGTTTATTGGTCCATGGGGAAGGATCCTAACCAGTAAGGTCATTGAACAGGAGGAGCAGGGCTTGATAGCCTTGAGAGGCTGAAACAGTTTTCTGGGCCATGGATAGATGGGGAATTCCCATGAGAAGCTGGTCTGGGCCATAAGAGTGCCTGCACTCCTCATGCCCTAATGTTCGAGATATTATATGTGCTCTGGGTAAATTATTTCCCCAGATAAGGATGATGCTGGGTGAAAGGTTCTGCTACCCCACAAGTTATTAAAGTATCATCTTCCAAAGATAGAATGGGAATTTTAGCAGCAAGGCTTAATTAAAAAATGAACCACGGTTGAGTTAATACCAAGTTCTGTCTGCTCTGGGTTTGGTTATTGCAGGTCCAGGAGCAATTGGGCTCTCTGGGTAATGAACTGGGCAGGATGCACAACAGCCACACATCCCCCATCTCTGTTCTGCTCATGGCTGGCTGTGTCTCATACAGACTCCTTCATCTCTTCCAGCCATGTGTCAATAACTCTGGCTGGTTTCTGGTTGACAGAACATGAAATGGGAAGGAGGCACAGGCACCTCGTCTGGTGCTCAGCACCCTTGCAGGAGCCAGCCTTGAATTATCACATTGCTGAACCCCACAACAACTTTGGTCTTTTGTCGATGGAGGCGTTATTCCTGCAAATAAGTGGTAATACAAATAGTGCCAAACTGGAAGACAAATAATTTGGTGCTGGAAATTAAGTATAAATTAAATATCTTAAACATATTCTCTTTCAAAAACAGAAGTAGGAAAGTTTTATCCAGTTTTGGAAATCTATAGCATAAATATTTGTATTTGTCCTAGTCACCCCCTACCTTCCTTCAAAGTCAGCACAGGAAGACAGGCACCATTAGGACATTACTCACCAGCTTGAGATGTCTAAGACAGAAATTTTGTCTTCTAAAAGTCTATTTCTCTCCTCCACTGACTAAAAGAACAGCCAAAGATTATTAATTTGGGTGCAGCCATACACCTTTTGAAGGCATCTCATTTATAGTAATCAAATAATGAAGATCAGCTTGCTCAGATCTATCTGTGCTGGAAATCTTCATGCCAACCCACATATGAACACACAGCCTTGGGAGCTATTCAAAGACCCCCCTCTTGTAGTAAAATTGACTTCTGTGAGCACAAGTTTCATTCATTTACTTAAGTATTAGTTTTAAAAACATGTTATTTGTGGAATCTTTATTCCATAACCCTTCATCGGTGAAATGGAATTGTTTCTGTTACAGATGCAGTTGAAGCTTCCCTTTTCTGAAAAAAATAGTCAAAGCCTACTGCTCAAGGACATCTGGGTGACGAGAAATGTGATGGACTTTTGCTCCTCCTTAATACACAACTGAAAATGTTGAGCTGGAGCTATCATGAATGCCACAATTTATCCTGCTGCTGGAAATGCATCCCTGCCCTTTCTGGAATGCAAACCTAAGAGTGCACTGCACAGCAGTGGGCTTTGCCAGAACTTACTGGAAAAACACTGGCTAAGATGGTCTCTGCTTTATCATTCACTGGGAAAGTGTTACAAGCAAAACTGGTGCCTATTTTCTATTGTTTTTACAATGTCTAGTGATTTTGCATTTAATAGTCTTATTTTGCACCAAAATCTTAAATCAAGAGACAATTATCACTCTCACAGCATCTGAAATATAAAGACACCAGGATTCGAACATTTATTACCAAATGTTTTCATATTTGCAACATGGAACAATAACTGCTATAACTAAGATGTGGCTCAGCAGCAAAAGTTTGGCAGTTGATATCTAAACCTATATATTTAATTTACCTTCATGAAAAGAAAACTCTGAATTACTCCTTTCTGAGGTTGCATAAAGATAGACATTATAACAGACACTAGTCAGTTGTCTTCCATATTTTCTCAAATTTTGCATTCTACATTACAATAAGTATTTATACAGAAGCCATGGTGAGACAAACAGCAGTAGTAATTGTCCAGCCATTGAATCAGGTCTCAGCTGTCTCAGTCCCTGGTAAGTGTATACTATATACATTACACACACTCTTGTGCTAGTGAAAAATTAGACATGTTGGAATTTGTATGGAAATTTGTGTGGAAAGGCTCATTATATTTATTTTGGATGATGCTTCCTCTCTGCTGTTATGACCAAATAGATAGGGTTTTTTTTTTTCTGTGGAGTAAAGAAGCTGCATTACCAAGAAAGATGTCCTTTGAGAACTGGTAAGGTCTCTGTGACCTAGGATACCCACACAGATTTACTTCAGGTTTGCTGTATCTTCCCCAGTTATAAGTTACAAGCCAAGGCAATGATCCATCTAGCCAGGTAGGTTACTTGGAGCTTACAATGGCAAAGGAAGGACGGCATTTCCTGCCCAGAGTGAACAAGAAAACTATCATTACCTCATATAAGTCATCATACCCAAGAGAAAGACAGACGTTGCAGGAAATATTAAAGATCTTCAGTCCTTGATCTAAGGGTTGGGGACGGAGCAAACCCAAAGTCCTTGCAAAGTGCAATCCAGACCCTGCTGAAGCCAACAGTAAAAATCCCACTTAATTCAGCATACAGAAAATCCTCTGATTCAGCATGCTGAATCCTGTGGATTCAGTGTATGGCAAAATCATTCCCTTATTAGTGTGTGGCAGGTGATGTCTCTATTCTGTGCTGTAATGCTCAACTGCAAAACAGAAACTATGGGAATTATCTCCAACAGCAAGAGAGAACAAAGCCAGTCTTACTGTGAGCACATGCACAGCACCCAACTATTCTGAGACCAGAGGCGATGGAGAAGTGGGGGCAGTCAGAGAGTACCTGGCTGCCTTCTGTTCACCAGGAAATAACTTCATCTGACAATTTGTCATGATGGAAAATATCAGGGATAAAAAATTCCTTTATTCAGAAACTTTGCTAGACAGTCAAACTGGAAGCAGAGGCCTGTAATGAAAAGATAGTATTTAGGTTAGAAGATCAGGAGCAAGAAATCTTCATTGTTTGTTGGTGGTGTAGAGAGCATACACAACCATTCTGAGTGATTCTTCCCCCACAGAATGCAGCCAGCAGAAGAAACAAGGGCACTAAAAACCAATCTAAACATAACTGAATTTGCAACTCACTCCTAGTCACCACTAGTGTATTACTATAGATTTTCAGCTGGAGGAAAGAGCTATAGAACTACAAAGGAAAACCTATCTCTGCCTTTTATAATAATTCTTACTCTATGTATTAGGCAAGAAAGCATACATTTATTGTATTTAGCAGCAGGATTAATTTCTTCATCTTGAGTTCCATCAAGTAGAGACTAGCTGCTGCTTTAGGGAGCTCGACAACATCCCAAATACGTTTCTTTGTAGGAAAAGATAATCACTTCACATCCAGCCCACTCACAGCTCCCAGGTGACTGCCCAGCCTCTGGAAAGGTGTGACATTTACACATAGGGCAGGTTGTTCAGTAATGGATGTTTCTCAGGCATCATGAGAAGTATCAGGGTGAGATTTCAGGGTGAATATCACCCTGAGAAATGCTCAGGGTCAGCAGCTGCCTGATGTGTCACACATAACGGATTGTAGTGAATGGAGTCACATCAGTCTGGCAACTGGTCACATATGGAGTTCTTCAGGGCTCCATCACGGGCCCTGAACATCATCAAAAATGACTTTGGATGCACAACTGGAAGGTATACTACATCTGCAGATGATATTGACTCCTTCTAAGGCAGAGAGAACCTGCAGAGAAACCCTTGATGAAATGGCTGGTCAATCACCAACATTGTGAAGTTAAACAATGTTGGGTTCTGCACCTGAGATAGGTCAGTGCTGGATGTACGGACAGACTGGGAAATGTGATGCTGGAACGCACTGCCATTAAAAGGGATCTGGGGGTCCTGGTCCATGGCAAATTGAACATGAGCCAACAGTGCTCTGGCAGCCAGGAGGGCCAACCCTGTCCTGGGGTCCATCAGGAACAGCATCAACACCTGGGCAAGGGAGGGGATTGTCCTGCTCTGCTCTGCACCGGGGCAGCCTCACCTCAAGTGCTGGGTGCACTTTTGGGTGCCACAGCATAAAAAAAAAAATACTAAACTGATGCTCTACCTCTCTCAGCCCCTAAATTATTAGGCTAGCCCAGAGATACAAGGCCTTGAGGTGAGGAACATCAGGAGATGGGCAAAGGTTCAAAAGAGGCTCTCACCCCGATGTGGTTGCCCAGCTTCTTTATTCCATGAGGTCCAGGGGGAAAGAGAGGGGGAAAGAGAACGAACAGGAAAGGTCAGGGGCTTATCTAGGCTCTGGACAGGGAGGGCTTCTCTGGCTCTCTGCCAACCCTGTCAGGGCAGGAAGGAGGGGACACTCTTATCTGATCAGCCACAGCAGTCCCTGGAAATGGGGAAAAGCATAGCCCAAGCACATTGGAATACTAAACTATTAGAGAGTGTCCAAAGGAGGGCCATGAGGATGCTGAAGGGTCTGGAGGGGAGGCTATACAAGGTGTAGCTGGGGGCCCTTGGTCTGTTCAGCCTGGAGGAGGCTGAGGAGAGACCTCACTGCAGTTACAACTTCCCTGTGAGAGGAAGAGGAGGGGCAGGCACTGATCTCTGCTCTGTGGTGACAAGACCAGAGGGAATGGCCTAGAGTTGTGTCAGGGGAGGTCTAGGCTGGCCATTAGAATAAGGCTTTTCACCCAGAGGCTGGTTGGGCACAGCTCCTCCGGGCGGTGGTCACAGCATCAAGCTGTCGGTATCCAATAAGCATTTTGACAATGCTCTCAGGCATATAGTGTAATTCTTGGGGTGTCCTGTGCAGTGCCAGTTGGACTTTGATGATCCATATGGGTCTTTTCCAGCTCAGCAAATTCTGTTATTCTTTTCTATGATTCTGTGGGGCTTTTTTTCCTAATTGTCATTGTTCTGATGTCTGTTGGTAAAGAAAGAAGTGGAGTTCAGTTTTCCCCTTCTTAAAAGGCAGATTTATACTCAGATTTGTGAAATTCTGAGTGCTGAAGAGAACATTCTAGTTGCAACTGCTCAGAAGTAATGATTTGTGCCCAAGCAACGCTGAGGGCTTGGACCATAGATGGGCTGAAGTGCCCCATGCAATTGCTCTCAGGTTGGATGCTGATGCAGGTGTATGCAAGGAATCTGATTGTGATGTATTTCTGCAGACTCCAAGTAGAACAACTCCAAGGAGAACCACATATTGCAGTAGGACTCTGCCCAGCATTAAATGTTTATTTTATATTTAAAGTACAAACATTCTTAATTCACATTGAGGGGTACCATTGAAATTCTCCAAGCTTTGGGCATCAGGCTTTCTGCCTAAAGCTGAAACCCAGTGAACAAACACAGAAAGCAAACACCTCCTCCCTTCAGCTACTCCAATTAAAAATCACATCATTTTGATGACTTCACTCAGTCATTGCATAATTGTGGTTTTCGGTGTTTGGTACTGCTCCTTCCATTTGTACCATGACTGCATGTAACCTCTTGCTACCCCTTCCCCATGTGATGTTAGAAGTGGTGCTGAAGTGCTTGCTCTGTCTGCCTGTGTGATACAGCAGGTACTCAGCCAGTGAGACAAGAGTGAACAGCAGTCACAAGCTGTCACAAGGACAAAGCAACAAATGGCTGAAGAAAGGAAAAGTCTCATCCAGCTCTAGGGGAGGGGAGACCAAAGGCAATATTTCTTTTTCTCCCTTTCCATTTGTTTCCCTCCCTTCCTCTGCACATCCCCAGAGGTGCCAGTAATGACAAGTTGTCCCTTATACCCCCCCAAGCCCAGGTCATTTTCAGACAGAAAAAAGTCACTGCCACCCTTCTCTCAAAAACCTGTTAAGCAAGCTGGATTCTTTTTTTCTCATCATTTTGTTTTAATCTACTTATCCTTTCATAACCAACCAAGCTTTTCCTGGGTGGCTCAGTTTGCATTTGATGCAATGATCATGGTATCTGCAGAGAGCAAATGGGTTATGGTAGGCAGCTCCCCTGCTCCAGCACCTGCAGTTTGATGCCAGCACACTTCATGGCTGCCAGCATGCAATGACTGACTGTCCTCCTCCTCCCTGTTGTCTCCATTTGGATGCAGTGAGGGCGGATCTCCCCTTTGGGGCACTGGTAAGGCATCAGGCAGAAGCACCGTGTCTCCATCTCTGGAATGAATGTGTGGAAATATAGCAGTAAATATGATGACTAAAACCAGATTTTATACTTTGATGACATTTCAAAGTCCAACAGGGAAAAACACTAGTGAATGTTTGTGATAGATTAGTTACAAAAAGCCTGTAGAGCATTCACTAGATGGTTGGATATTAGGAATAGAGGCATAATCAGCTTTAAATAACAGTTTTTTCAGCAATGGCCCATACAAAAGCAGAATTGATCTAACTATTTTTATCCACTGTCTCGCCCTGACTTTTCTTCTAAACAAAGATATATTAAGTTGACTTTCTTTTTCCAATTATCCTTGAACACAATCTTGCCATGAAATGGAGTCTTAAGGTCCATATTGTGTCAGCTCCAATTTCATTAAAGCTCTCTTTATGAATACTAAGCTACCTACTGCTGGCCTGTGGTAAAGCTCAGTCCTGCTGGTTATTTCATTACCCATTTCTGATCTAATCTGATCATTTCTGATCTGATCTAATCACTCTTTATATTCTTTCCCAGAAATTCCCTAGGCAGAGTTTCTGCCTTCAGTTTTTTAAAACGTGAAAAATGTGTGCTTTCCTCCATTTAGCTTCTTTCATGGTACTGAAGTATCTTCTCTGCAGTATGTTCTGTTCCTGTGTTGATACCAGCTACTCACTTTTAGGAAAAACAAAACATTAATTTGCACACACTCATGAAAAGTGGACTTCTGAGGAGACGGTAAAGAGTCCAGTTCTAATCTCTTGAGCACCACACTGACAACTAATCTTATTTAATATATTTTTCTCCCGTTTCTCTTATTTTTTCTGAATAGGGTTCCTCCATATGCTTTTGAGAGAAAAACACTGAAGTGCTGGCACAAGATCAAGCTTGAAGACACTTGCACAGTGGAAGCACAACTAGGCTTCTTAGAGGCTCTGGAATAAGTAATTTTTTTAAAAATTACCACCTTTTTTCCCAGAAGCACATGGTACTTAATGGTTCCACCAGATGGACACACCTGGTCATACCCTCTGCTTGAGCCCAAAAGGGACAGCAGGTCATGCAGTAATTTTACAGCCATATTACTTCAAATTCTCTGCTGCAGAAATCTTACATCTTCAGAACAGAGGCTTAGGATTGCTGCATACTGCTATTGCTTTATTTATCATTAAGTAGAGCAGGTGCAATAAGAATCAGATTTGTGTCTGGCAGCAAGGGATGGAGTGAGCATGTCTGTTACTCAGCCTTTACCTGGCAAACACTTGATATGCACAGAGCCAGTCAGCACCTCAGACATTTACAGAAAAACCTACTGCTCTTATCACCTGGTTACATAGTAAATAGCCAAGCTGCACAATACTGTTTAGAAAATAATCCTCTTAGGTTTTTTACCAGCTTAGCTCATGCATTAAAGCTCTTGATAAACACAATTTTCACATATGGGTATTTGCAAATTTTACCATTAAAATCCCATTAAGACTGATGGCCCCAGTCTTGCTTTTGAAGTAGTATCATGATTTAATTTCACAATTTAATTACATGTTATAGAGGGTGTGCCCCAAATTAATTCCTGAAGTACAAACTAAGAACCAGTAGCCTTACAAGGAATGGGTGAAAATATTACCTATTACATTTTTGTGATCAAAAATTCAAATGTTAATTCTCCTGAAAAATTTCTCTTAATTTTCAAGTTCCTCTTGTGCCTTTCTAGTGGTAACAACACTACACTAATTGCGAGTAAAGGGAAAAGGCACATATCTAAGTGTAATCCTAGGTAGCAGGGACATAGGACTGACCATTTCACACTCTGTGTGCCCAGAGAGACCACAACGTCTGCAAATCATGTTCTTGGAGCAGTGAAAGTCAGCACATTTTACTTTTGGAGCCAAAGGGATGGCTGAATCTCACCATTCAGAAGTCATACCTTGACAATCCTCCCAGTCATAGCAGGTGTCATAGCCACAGGGCACTTTCTTCAAGCTATTTGTAGAGAGCTTTGCCCTCTCAATAGCCCAGTCTAGGTTGGAATTACCATGGCAAGGGCCAGCATGCAAGAAATGAAATGACTGCACTCCAAGGCACATTTCAGCTGAGTACTGACAGCTGGGCTTGGTTACATTCTGTTCAGTAACAGCATGTAGCGCACAGATGTCTTCTGAGTAGTGGCTGCCCGAAGGAAGAAAACAAAAATTATTTTAGCAGGCTATAGAACAAGTCCATACTTTTAAACAGTACATCAGCATCGGATGAAACACAGCAAACCCATGGCCAGGCTGGAGATTCACCTAAAGACCTAAGGCTGCCCTAGCTACTGCAGGACCTGGACCTGACAAAACAAGGAAATGGGGGAAGTTTTGGTCCTGTCCAGCCATTGGGAGGTGAAGGACATGTGTCTGTACAAGAAAAAGGAGAAGCTGTTACCTCCAGAAGGATGTGGAGCCTGGGTGGTTTTCTGTGTCAATGCATCCTTGCAGCTGTGTGTGCAACTCTGTCTCTGAAGCACAGGTGTCTTGGGACCAAGGGCAGGCAAAAGCAGTCATGTGGCTTGTAGTTTCCTTTTTTCTGTATTGCTTTTGGCTACTGACTGAATTTATTCCTAGAAGGTGCATGCATTTCCAAGCAGCATCATTTTGTGGAGCTTAGTCATTTTCCAAAAAGAATATCATAAAATCATAGAATGGTTTGGATTGGAAGGAATCTTAGAGATCATAGTTCTCGCATGCTTCTTGTGCATGGTGATGACATTGGAGAAATAAAGAGAAGAAAAGAGTTTCCAGGAGCAGAGAGCAGTGTAAATTAAAAGGATGTGCTGTGGTATCTCATTAAAGTAATGTAATTGGGTTCATTAGAGAGAGCATTGCCAGCAGATTATGGGAGGTGACCCTGCATATCAACTCAGCTGTGGTGAGGCACATGTGGAGAGCTGTGCCCAATTCTGGCCTCCTCAGCACAACACAGGCATGGAACTCCTGGAGCGGGTCCAGTGGAGGGTTACAAAGATGATCAAAGGACTGGAGTATCTCTATTATGAAAAAAGCTGCAGAAGCTGGCCCCGTTCAGCCTTGAGAAGAGACAACTGAGAAGGGACCTTATCCCTGTCTGTCAGTGCCTGAAGGGAAGGGCAGGGACCGGGCTCTGCTTGGTGGTGCTGAGCAATAGGACCAGAGGCAAAGGGAAAGAACAGGTGCAAAAGAAATTCCACCTGAATATGAGGAAGTGGATTACTGTGGATTGAACAGTTTGCACAGAGAGGTTGTGGAGTCTCCCTCAGTGGACACACCCAAGCACCATCTTGACACAATGCTGTGCCATGTGTTCTGGGATGGCCCTGCTTGAGCAGGGAGGTGGGGCCAGGAGACCGCTAGGGTCTCCTGGCCCATTCTGTGATTCCGTGATTGTTATTTATTTCACAGGCTACAAACAAGACTTTAATTTGAATGTAGAGGAACAGCTAGCTAATATCTGAACAGACAGCAGTCTTGATTTGCAGTTGTCTTTTCCTTCTCTTCCTCTTCAGTGTCACAATGGCCTCTTGGTCTATCATTAGAGAAACTTTGATTTCTGTTTACAATACTTACCCACAATCTTCTTCTGGAGACATACAAACACACTGAGATCCAACCTGCTTTTGTCCTAGACTGCAAATACCTCTAAATTTGGTTAGCATATCTGAAACAACAAGTGAGAATTACTTTAACTAACTAGTAAGCAGTGAACAGAAATATTTGACACTCCTACCATAAAAGCTATAATGGATTTATTTCTATTTGTCCTAAATTTCTCTTTTCAAAAGTTCCCTGGTTGACATGATACAAGTATTTTCATCTGTCTTTGTAAAAATCACTGGAAAATAACAAGAGCAGCTGAAGTTTCAATGGAATGCATTTTCCTACTTTGCTTTCATAAAGCTTAGTTAATGCAGTTGGGGTTCAGAGTCATTCGGTTTTGATTTTAAGCAGCCGCAGTGTCTCAATTTCATTATTAACGTTTACAGTACACTGCATCCAAAAATTCTGAACTTAATGCAGAAGCTTAGAGTTGAAATTCTGTCATCATGGGAAACATAAAGTAATATTAAAATTAATGAACAGCTGCTATAGGTCTTAAACCCAGTCATCAGCCTTCTAGTTCTAGCTAGCTGAAATAAACAGTACTGTTAATACCAGCAATATGGAAACAGTAAGTATCTGCAGGCATACTAACCTTTTTCACATGTAATAGACCTCGAAATAGGAGGTATCCAGGACAGGTCTTTCCCACAGGTATATTTTGTGTGACCAGTGACTATAAACCCAGCTTGACAGCTCAGCTTCATTGTTTCACCAATGTTGTACTGTTGCTTAAATGGGGAAATTGTGACACTGTCAGATATTGGTGGCCTGAGGCATACTGAGGCTGTAACAAGCAATAAAAAAAAGCATAATTCTTTTTATGCTGTGTGGATATTTACAAAAAGTCATAATGCTTTATCTGAAGAACCATATGAAAAGACACTCAGTGAATACTGAACATTTGCCTGACATTCAAAACTAATAAAAATTTAACATAATTAAGTCTAGAAATTTTTAGTGGATTGTCATAGTCTTTAAAATATTTTTCAAGTAATAACTAAATAACAACAAAATATTTCTAATGTATGCCAATTTAATTTTGCTGTTTAAAAATAGAATGGTATTTAACAGCATGTTTTAATTTCTCTTTTGTTAATAGAAGAAGTCAATGGCAATAGAAAACTCATAAGTATATTCAGGTACTTTTTTTATTTTGTTAAAATGAAGATTAAGTCAATGAAATTATACCAAGATTTAGAAAACTATTGAAATCTTGTTAGTTAACACAGACCAATTCTGATCCTTAATTCTTAACTGACCTATAAATCCTAAAGGGCCTTGATTTATAGTAATGATTTTCAATGCAACCTGGGAGGTCATGGTTAGAAGCACATAATCCATTTAATATAAAAGATAGTAGAAAAATTTCTGTAGGAATCATTTCTTCTTCATAACTATATCAACCTAAACATATATGTGTAAGTCTGAAAAGATAAGGTAAATCCTTTTGTTAAAGCTATTTAAAACTAGAAAAGAGAAGGACCTTGCAGCATCCATCTGAGGATTTTCTAATGTACTGCATATTACATTCTCCTTACAAAGCACATAATAGTAAGTCTTCTGAATTGAAAGGAGAGTGATGTAGTTTATGTAGATGTTTTTGCCACATCTACATAAAATACCTTCTTAAAATGCTATCTTTTAAAAAATGTTAGAGATTTGTTTTTAAAAGACCTTTATAAGAATCTTTTTTTTGTATGCTTTCTTCCCCTTTGATTTTGTTGCTGTGCATTTTGTTAATTTTCTCTTTCTTACGTTGGCACTCAACATGTTGCTGTGTCCAGGTTTGATCTGGCAGACACCGAAGGTATTGATAGCCAGTGAGGCTATGCCCACTCACACAAGCAATTTCAGCTTCCTCCCCAACAGCATACTGGTTCTTTTCATTCTTAAAAAAAAAAAAAAAATTAAAAAAATAATAATTAAAAAAAATTTAAGAAACCCACACCAAAAAGCTCTGCAAGGATCTATGGTAATGAGATTGGGCATTGTCAAAGGAAACAATAGCAAAATCCTGATAAGATGTAATGAATGCATGCATTTCCTACTCTGAAATATGAGTCATCCACTCACCAATATAATGATAACTTTTTCCAGTTGCAGTAACTGATGTCATGGTTACCAAACAAGGATTCAAGGACAACTTGAAATTAATTTTACCTTGACTTTTCTCCGGTTGCTGATGTAGTGTGGGGGGCTAGAGTCCTGCAGCATTCCTTGAAAATAGCACTTTCACTAGCACAGTAGTTAGATTGGATATCAGGGACATGCAGCAAAGAAACTATAAAATGTCCAATCTCTGCAACTTCTACACTTTGCTTCTGTATCATTTTTCATGCTCACCCTGATAAAGCCATATTCTGGTGGGTCTGGCCTAGAACATCCAGACTCAGGTTCACCAATCCAGACATTGTCTTCTCTCTTGGCTTCATCATCATTTATACAAGGAGCACCTCTGAAAAGTGAAAATTTGCTGTAAGGCTGTATCTTAAGCATTCCCATCACCAAGTAACAATGGCAGAATTGCCAGCATTGCAAGTGTGTCCTGTCATCATCCCCCTATAATATTATTCTGTTAAACAAAAGTTGGTGGACAAAACTGCAGATTGATAGGGGGGAGAGCATGAGAGCAGTAAAGAAGTGCTAAATGCATTTATCAACATAATTAATTAAATATTTTTATACAGCAAGAAAAAGAGGCAGCAAAGAACAACAAAACAGGATGTTAATAAATAATCCATGTAATTCTTGTCGCCCCCAGGCAATGTCTGGTCTCTGTGATCATGGAGCTGTACAGCCTGTGGTGTCTGAGTAACATGAACTGTGGAGCCCATTGCTTTTTATCGTCTCCTATTCACTCTGGAGAGGAAAAAAACTGAAACCTTGGGCTTGAAGATGAAAAAAACTGCCCAGTTTGAGGTTAGAATTTGAAGTTGAAATCATGCTAAAAAGGTACATCTAGAATACTTGAGGTGGAAACATTTGTAGCCTCATACAAACCTTCCTTGCGTCATCCAAACCCTTTCTGTGACTGAGTTCAGATCTAAACCTCTAAGAAAAGAAGGGATAGGGAAAAAAATAAAAACTGTGAACTCCAATGAAGAGAAGGAAAAGATTTCTCCTTGGCTTTAGAAACAAAGCCACACAAAGCAGCATACAAAATCTACAGGCATACTTTAGTATGCAATTCATCAGCAGTTTTCTAGGAATAAAAAATTAATAAATCCAAATGTGAAGCAAATTGCAGAGATTTTCAGAGTTTGCCTTTCTCTATACTCCACCAAAGAAATTCAGAGGGGAAAGTTGTCTGCTATTTCTCCTTGGTAGTCACAGAGCCACTCTAGAGTGCTCCTTAACTATTCCATGACTAAGGAGATCTTTTGATCTTCTTACTTGTCTGTGAACACAGAGACATAACAGTCCTCCTCTTCTTCCCGCTGCCCTTCACATGGTTTCCCACCATTCATTGGGGAGGGGTTATTGCATTCCCGGGTCCTTCTTTTTTTGAAGGAAGCATCACATGGACTCCATTCAGACCAACAGCTCCATCGCCCATCAACAGCAACTGCAAGGAATGAAAGAGACCCCATCTTGGCAGACCAGTACCATACACAATATTTCTTTAAAGGCCACATGTGAGAGGGATGATGGTAAATTCATATTAGCTATTTTCAGAAAATTTAAAATTGTTAAGGCAGTAGGTTGCATCTAGAACATAAAGTTTTCCAAAAGGTGTCCAGCCAAATTCCAGCTGCTTCATAAAACCCTAAAGTACATTTACCTCTTTAGTTTTGATTGCAAATAACATTAAAAGTCAGAAGCAGAATATTTTATACTCTTATTTCACTCACAGATGTGTGTGTTTTCATGGTATTGACAAGTTTCTTAAATAGGTCATTATTTAATGAGTTTTCAAATAAATCTGAGTTGTAACATCATGTCTAAATCCTAAATCTGCATCCTATGTCAGTTAAATTAAAACTTTGCTATTACTGTTTTCTTCATAACCGCTGGCATCTATTACCTGTACCGCCATGAAGCATGCATAACTCTTTTTTTCTTACACATACTTTCTTTTCTGCATGCAATAGACTTCCTGTATCCATCTCTGTCTTCGGTTGTTTATTTCTTTCAAAATATTCTTCTATCAAGGTCAGATAATGAGAACTGTACTTATCTAAGTGACTTTTCCTTATGTTCCCTTTTGGTTCAGGAATATAAACATATATAACATCTCCTTTGTTTCTCTTAGTTATGGAACAAATGCCAATTTAATTCAAAAATGTTTTTACATTAAATTGCTCTTTAAATTTTCCAGAATGGTAACTATGTTCTCTCTCCTTATGACAACTGAGTTTTCCTTCTAAACTGTAATCAACAATTTTTTATGTTCATTAGCCATTTAGTCTTAGGCATAACAGGCTATAGGGAAAACTAAGCAATGGGTTTCTTAATTTTTTGCATCAATTATCTTTCATCTCATCTTCCCCCTTATTGCTGAATAGGTCATTTCACATTACCTTAATTATGTAGCTAAGGAATATTTTACCATGTCTTACACTGTTCTTGGAGTCATGGCTATTCAGTTTGATTTTTTAATTTGTCATCCCTACATTTATTCTTATGCTTTTTGGACATCACCATGTGGTAAGAAGTGCTGTGGATCTAGCAAGGGCACGTTATGGCAGATTAACCTCTGACAAAGAGACAGCAGAAGGCCCAGATTCGCAGTGCCATCACCCCAGGTACCTGATGTGTATCCCGGAGCCCGCGTCTCGCAGTTGGCGCCGTAGGTGCCAGCCGGGCACAGGCAGAGGCACGCGGTCCCCGAGAGCACGGGCCTGCCGTTGTTGGGGCACGGGGCGCACCGGCACGGGTCGAACGTGCCCGCGTGCTCCCGCAGGGCCCGCCGCAGATGGCGGCGCTTGGTCACCGCGCACGGCACGTTCCTCACCAGCTCCACGATGGGCGACACCTGGCAGAGAGCGCTTCAGTCAGCAGGAACCGAAACACAGCAGGGCCCTCGCTGGGGGAGCCAGAGCATTTTAAAGGAGATAGAGCCTATGTCCTAAAATTCAGCATGCTCTCTACCACACATCGCATCACTATGTGATGTAGGGTTTGCTTTACATCCAGTCCCTGTCATGTCAGACATTCCTATGCTGCCTTCAGGAGTTCAGCAGCTGCAGCAGGAGAAACCTCAGTGGATGCTGCATTCAGGCAGGTTTTGATGTTTGCTTATAGTGTTGCTGAGCAGCTGCTGTGGCAGCTGCGGAGGGAGACAGGTCGGTGCACTCACAGCAGCACAAGCATGCTACATCAAAGGAACAGAGCAGAGATAGAGAGCATTGCTGTATTTCAGTTTAGCTATGTCACACACTTTGCAATGTAGGCCTGACAAAGGAATGCTACCATGCACTTTTTTCCTG